>PNEQ01131504.1:97013-132996 GCA_003012365.1 Medauroidea extradentata
TTGCAGATGGGACCTCGCAGCACCTTGCTTGCACGTGCCAGAAATATTACACTGGCAACATTGCAGATGGGACCTCGCAGCACCTTGCTTGCACGTGCCAGAAATATTACACTGGCAACGTTGCAGATGGGACCTCGCAGCACCTTGCTTGCATGTGCCAGAAACATTACACTGGCAATGTTGCAGATGGGACCTCGCAGCACCTTGCTTGCACGTGCCAGAAATAATACACTGGCAATGTTGCAGAAGGGACTTCGCAGCACCTTGCTTGCACGTGCCAGAAACATTACACTGGCAACGTTGCAGGTGGGATCTCGCAACACATTTCCTGCATGTGCCAGAAACGTCACAGATGTGCATTTCCCCACCATCTCAGTTAGTTTAATTTCTGACCAACAAGTGCCATACACGAATAATGGTAACTATTTTATATTGACATGTACAAATAATTAAAAAATGCTGTGTTTTACATGAGCTATTATGGTATTTCATTTACCATATTTAAAATATCTTAAAAATTGAGAAATAACATTTAACATTGTAAAACTATTTAGCATTCAGTTAATTATGACAGGGATGTTAAACAAATTATTTTAGGCCATAGTGTTTCATTAATTCAAACAACTGTAAATAACTTAAATGTTTTTAACCAAATGCTTTGAAAAATTTGAGACTCTGTACAGTCATACAATACATAATTTTACCTGAGAGATTTTTAAAATAAGGTACCGTTCGCTAGCAAAAATTACTTTGCTTAATTTTGGCTTATTCTGACCACAAAATATGTGATAATTCAGGGACAAAAATCTAAAAATCCGTTTGGTGTATTGTAACAGAAAAATTCAGTTGCAAACGATGATATATAAGTCTTAAAACTGTAAGAATGAATTTTTGATATATTTATTGATTTGTGTTAAAAAATATTTTCGAAACCACTGAAAAACTAAAGAGCGAGGCGTAAATACCATAAATAGCGTAATATTTTAAATATCATTTATTGTGCATTCAATCTTTCAATATCAATACAAACAATAGTGATTTTTTGTACTCACATTTCGTCATCATTCTGATATTAAGTGATGATAATGTACATATTTGCACTTTGCGCAAAGGTGTATAGAAGATTAAAAATGGGTCTAGAAGTTTTGATAAAAGACTGTTCATGTTATAACAGTGTGTTAGTCATGTGCTTTCGATGTGCTGGCGACGTGCAGGCAACGTGCTGGTGACATGCAGGCAACGTGCTAGCGATGCGCAGACAAATGTGCTGTTTTGACATGCAGGCAACGTTATATTGTAACGTTGCCCGCCTGAGACCTTGACATGTTTCCTGGACCTATTCTGCACATGTGTGTGGCATCCTGGCACGTTGTGGCAACGTTACAATGTGACGTGCAGGCGTGATTGCTGTGTTGTTAGGAATGTTTCTTTACATGGGTTCCCAGAGACTTTCCATGCAATAACGCTGGAATACTGGATGTTACATATTTCCAGCAGTGTCGATAGTGTGGTCGTGGCGATAGAGGCTATAATGGAAACGATGGTGGTATATGCCGTAGTGGTTATAAATACGTGTTCTATACGGCATGATACGTTGGTGGGCTCTGTGATCGTTGTGGTTGTGGTGGCGGTGGCTACAATACTGGTGGCGGTGTTGGGTACGATGATAGTAGTCTTCTCGACGTAGGTATCGTTAGGGGCAGTGGTAGTAACTTTAGTGGTAGTGATGGTGGATGAAATTGTATAGTTTTGGCGAAGGGGCTGTGTTGGCGTTGATGATTTTAAAGTTTACAGAAGTGGAGGTGATTTTGGCAGTGCTTGCAGAGGTGAAAGCTGTAGTTGTGGATAATGGCAATGATAGTGGTGGTAGTGGAGATTGTTGATGGTTGAGGCGGTAGTGGAGATTGTTGATGGTGGTGACGGTAAATGTGGTTGTTGATGGTGGTGGCGGTGGTTGTACTGGTGTCGGCGATTATAAAGTTGAAGAGTTTGGGACGCAAGTCAAAGTGATGGAAACATTTTATACATAGTGCAGGCCAAGTAAATGGCTTATGTGCTGGTCTGTATTTTACTTTTTTAAAGTATGAGAAGAAAAATATTAAAATGCTGTAAATTTTAACAGGTTTTTTAAAATGGTTATGTGATCACAAGTTATATTACAGATCATCCATACTATTTATATTGCATTTAATTATAAAAAAAAATATTTTCTTTTCGCAAAATCATAGTTATTGGAAATTTGTGTTGTCATATAGCCCTGTGGCAACTCCTCCGGACCAGGAGTGGACCACGCTTACCACAGGGCTACGAACACAGGTTAAAGCTTCGACTGTCTGCAGTGGCACTATAGGACGCTTACCTCCTGGTTCGCCTTTGTCTAACTAACCAACTATGATCACAGTATATATCGACGATCTGGCAACAACGCTTCCCACGGCACGATTCAGAGTTCGCACGTTCACTTCTTGTTGGCTGCAGTATTTTGGCAGTAGTTTGGAAACGGGGCTTCGGAAACCCAAGGTCTTTGTCTGACTTGGCGTGGTGCCCCCGTCCTGTGGTTTCAGTTCGTCGGTAACATTTAGGAACACCCTATACATATATTATAAAATAATTTCGTGTTCGTAATTACTATATAACATTTTGAGTTTCAAAACATATTTCTAGCCAGGGAGCAACATACATTCAAATGAACTATGAGCTGATTTGACAAATATTTTTTCGGGCACAATTTCAAACACTATTCACAAAACATACGTCATGATTAGGGCAGAAGAAACTTTTGAAGTAGTCTGAATCACTTTCAAACGACTGCAAATAAATTGTGCTATTTCCTTATCTCGTTCAATGTAGTAGTGATATAAACAAGCTTTATTTGTGTACCGTTTGCATTGGTAAATATTTGCGCTATGAGTCGAGTTCACGTTTCCTAAACAACGTTTTATAACTTGTACAATTGTACTAAATAGGTGTGTCTTGTTTCAAACGTAAGACATTAATAACTTGTTTCTTTGTCTTTTTGAGTGAACATTTATCGAAATGGCTCCGTAAAAAGGAGTGGCACTGTGGAAATCTTTTAGCTCCACTCGTTTTTTTTTTCTTTTTGACAACGATAACCGTTTAATAGTATACTGTATTTCTTACGTTTAAAATTTATTTTTCAAGAAGCGGAATATGTGCATGCAGTTTATATATAGAGACTATTACTAAAAAATTAATAATGCTTGTAATTTATCGAATAAGTTTTATTGGATATAAGAATGCTCATAACTAACGTACTTTAATTGTGATAGTACTTTGTTCATTATATTTGCGACGTATATTGTGGTACGCACGAAATCATTCATACCAATACACCTGCTCTTGAATTATGTTTACTAATATAAGAATGTTATATTATTTTATAAATTCTTTACTTGGTGTGTTGCAAAAAAAAATATGTATGCTGTATTAACGATTAATTTGTTCGAACATTTAAACGCATTACTATAATTTACAAATTAATCAAAAACTACTATTCGAACGATTTTTCTGTAAATATGTACCAACGTTAGAAACGGGAAAACCTGGATTTAATTTATTTAAATTTTGAATTTTTCTATCGCTAGTATGAATACATGTATTATATTTAAAATATGTTTGATTAAATGTTTTACTTACAAATTCTCTCTCAACAATTCTTAGGAACCGGAAGTATTCGGAAATGATTTCTGCACCACTTTGTGTCACCTTACATGTACATCTGTAGTTCTACTTCTTCGTTATTGGCTATGAGTATTTGTGCAAAGAGGTCTTTGATTTGAATGTGCCAATCAGAACAAGGTAAACAGTGATACTTCACGCCTGTGATTAGCGGATGTAATCCCAAGACGCTGGAAGTTAAAACAACCAATCGCTGACCACGAAACAAAACTGCAGGAGTTCATATAAAGTATTGAAACCAAGTGGCGCGGAAAATCTTTCCGCGAAAACTTCCTCTCCCTAACAATTCTGAATAAATATTGAAAACTGTTATATTGTTACGATGGAATTTCTGCACATCAGTTCATGAACCGTCATGTCTGTTTTCCGCACATAACTCACACAAAACAAACAAAACTTAGAGATGATGGTTTATCGCGGGAAAACTTGATTGTTTGCTGGGTTTCAACATACGTTCAGCTTACCAGAAGATTACTGGCTTTCGCTTGTACGTGGAGCTGTTACCCTATTTGACTGAGCCAATAATAATTCCACCATTGTAGTATTTGAATCCTGTTATAGGTCTGTACACAGCTACGATGTGTCAGACGTACCTCATCCAATCATATTTGCTGCAATTAACTACACCGTTTACAAGAGTATGCTGGCACAAAACGTTTTCGCGATGTACCATCATTAGAGCCAATGATTTTTGGTTAAAAGAATTCAGCAACATTTTGTTTCAATGCCTCACGTTAGGGCTAGGAAAAATTCGCGATTTCAATTACCTGCATGCTAGAATCCAACGCCCTATGCATACTCAAGCCACGTCTATTCGTTCATTGTCTGCTGTGTGAATGAGTAGCAGGCAATGGACAAATGGTAGGGCTTCGGTATACACAGGATATTGGATTCTAGCATGTTGGTCGTTGAACTCACGAAATATTCCTAGCCCTACCTCACGTCCACATCTGCAGCTCTGGCACGTAGTTATTGGCAGCGTGCATTGCTGTAGAGGCGTCACTCATTTGACTGTGACAATAGGAATATCGTCACTGCGCAACCAATTGTCTGCGATATGCAAGTAGATCCCAAATATGTTGAGGGTTAAAAACAGCCAATCACTGACCATGAAGCACAGCTGCAGATGTGCACGTGAGACACTGAAACAAAATGTTGCATAATTCTTTTCACCGGAAATCTTTGCCTCTAACTACTAACCCTAACAAAACTATACTGCGGCGGTGGTAAATTGTAACACTTGAACAACCACTCATTTGACACGTATGAACTCGCATTTCATGTTTTGTCGCACACATCCCGTTAGGAGTGCCAGCTTGAGAATTGTTTGCTAGCCGTGTTTCAGTTTTGCACGGTAACGACCAGGGCGGTGTAGTGTCGATAATACGGCGCTTCGCAGGCGCCCGGGAATAAATATCTTCCTTACTGCCTTCCGTACCGGGCACGGAAACATCTTCATGGCGGCGTATCAGGGTATTACAGAAATAAATAAGAGAGCCCGCGTAAATAATACAAAAAGTTGTTTATTGCTTTGCGCTGGGCATTTGCGTGTGTAATAAAAGCACAGTCTACTAAAATTAAAAGGCGAAAAATTTTAGGCTGGGAAATTGACTTTATGTAACCTAGGAATGGTAAAATAAATGTCTCGAAACTCTAACCGGTGAAAATTTTTACAGCAGAGCACTTAAAAACGAAAACAATGGCCTTAGGCTATGTATGTAAAGTACTACTGACTACAAACAGTAATTTACTATTTTATTTTCCTTATATTGGGATTTGAATACACCATAGGCAGCAAAAATGTTTGTCAGCATGCCTCCTTAGTTACGTACTAGTGTCCCGTTGATAACATATATGTTTGACAAGAGCCGGGCTGGGAGATCATGAGAAAACGATACGTACAGGATGTTAAAAATTAGCTTTTCAACGCTTTTCCTTATTAACTGAAGCATTTCTGGCCTACAATCCCCAGTCTCATTTAGCCTCTTTTTTTTACTATCCATCATTCCTGATGTCCGTTTTAACACCACGAAAGCACATCCTGTGTAATCTACAAAGAAGATACATACAGGCTGTCATAGGTAATTCTCAAATACTGAATTAACCATGCGTTTCTGAGATCAAAACTGAAATGAAAATACTGTTTGGTAGGATTATGTTTGGCGTTTACGTCTCAAGTAGTTTACATAACGATGTTAAAGTCCTTTAAACAATGTGTTATATGTGTAAAATTTCGCTAACGTTTTAGCTACTGAATATCGAAGGAAGCCATCAACCATTCTCGCACAACGTGAATGTCTGCTGCTAGATTACATGAAAATCAACTACGTGTTGCCCGCCTTCTTGCAAGGTCACAGTTCGGGCGGGAGAAGGCCGGAGTGAAGGCTGGGCCGGCTGTTCAACTAGCCAGACATGCCAGTCGCCATCCGGCCCGATAATTGAACGAGGTGAGGTGAAGTGAAAATAGAGCAGATACGGAATCATAGGCAACATCCTCCACGTTTCTCACATATGTAAAATCCTGGACCGAACCCGCCAGAGATCGAAGGGGAAACGAAATATGTTTGATCCCTGGATTATCGCTGCGAGATATATGTGTGAAGTATTGCCGAAGACAATTACTGCGATATTTTTGTATTGGAGAGCGTATGAGAAGAAATTTACAAGATTAAATATTGTTAAAATGTGTTTCATGGCGGTATGTAATCAAAGGTATCAATTTCTTGTACATTTCACACCAACCTCTATGTACACGAAAATCTGTCAACCATGTCGTAAGATGGTTGCTGAAATCTGTAACCTGCCCTTACCTGAAGAGACCAAGGAAACGGAAACACGAGTACGTCATTCTTATCATTTGGACGGCATTACGGTTAGGATAAGAATTGAGTTTTCAAATTGTTATATTTCCACCGTAGGAGGCGGTGCATTGAGTGGAGCTCACACGTCTTAAATACGTACTCTTGAACATGATAGACATCAGCTGTTGGTCTCCGACCAATTCTCACCTCTTACGGGCGTAGTTTCCAAGGTTGAGTTCCCTAATACGGACAGGGGATTGGTAAATTGCAGGTCTTCACGTCTCGTATTGCTATGTCATGATCGTTTCGACCTCAGAGACGGTTCTTCGTCACATAGTCTCAATTGCACACCTGATGAGACTATGAGACGAAGAACTCAGTGGCGAAGCGTGGACGTGTTCCAAGGCAAGCAGTATGAGACCCGACTATACACTTTGAGCACGTAGCAGTTGTGTTGCCGAGACCTGGGTGTATTACTGGCTGAGGAATGTACTTTCCTCTACCAGTCAAATGGTTCCATAAGCAACTGATAGTTCTGTACAGTCACTGCTAATCATCGCTTGCCCTAGAACATGACATAGCATACGAGACGGGAAGATCAGTAATTTACCAATCCTCTGATCGTATTAGGGAACTCGACCTTGGAAACCACTCCACAGTTATAGGTGAAAATCGGTCAGAGACCAACAGCTGATATGTGTAATGTAAAAGAGTATGTATTTAGGACATGTGAGCTCAATTCTCCACCCGCTACAGTTGGCATGACTATACTGTAGGGCATGATAAATAGAATTTTCACTAGGCCACAAATTGCACCTATTTAATCACAAAAATTTTAAAAAAGTTAAGAACAAAAAAAAATACAATGAAGTGAATGACGCCGAGCTTCCCTTAATGTTAAGACAGGTTTAAAACAACATGAGCGCGACAAAACTTTGCGAAACATAAATTCAGATTGGATTCCTAAATACCTCACTAGGTCCAGTTAGCAGATTCTCGAATTAATACTTAGGTGATTTATATGCTCGATGTGCAACTTTACAAAAAACTACACGAATATAAAATACGAATTTCATTTTTAAAATAACACCGTCTAAAATCCCATAGGAAAAATTGTAAATGTAAAGTACTGCACGCTAGCTGAGTGCATGTGCAGAGACGCGATAACGCGTTACATACGCCGGTCAGGGTAACCTTATCACTCCATCGATTATCTGCATCACGCACAAACGCACCCTATCTAGGGAGAGCCTTTTAGGACAGTTTAAATACGTACAAGTAAACACTACTCGTACTTACGCATGAAATACGGCAGATACAAATCTAATTTTGCTGACGTACCGACATTGTGTTACTATGCAAAGTATTCTCAAACTTATGACTAGAGACCTGAAAATTTTGCGGTTTCTTTTAGGCGCAAGCTAGAGTTTCAGAAACTAGAGGTCTGTATCACATTCACAATTGGCCGTTGATTTACTCGACACTTCCTGGAAGTAGCTGAGCCAATAATAAAACTGTAGCTGAATACACGCCCATTTCACAGTGTCAGCGAGCAGCTAATAAACAGTTACGGTCTGCTCTATTTCGCAAATATTCTTGGAAGCTGGCCTACAGGTCAGTGAACTCGTGAATTTTTCCTGTCTCTACTTATGAGATATCTAGTAAATTGACGTAAAATGTTCAACATATAAGGAAATGTCAATCGGCTTATATTTACAAAAGCTACGTTTTTTTTAATTGGAATTTTATCTATAAACTTAGGATTACACGTGCTCTCTTGGAAATACAATTATTCTAACTTTGTTTTAAAATCAAAAATATTTATTAAGTAGGCTACTTTGTCGTACATAAGATACAAGTGGATATTACAAGAATGCATAAATATGCTGGTCTATTTAGTAGGTAACAGAAAGAGAGTTATTTGAAAATTGTTTTCGCTGTTACATACGTTTCTGTCAAAAATCTTTAATAATAAAGGGTACAGACATATCTATGAAAAAAAATTAAAAATAACTGAATTTCACGTCAACAGTAGGCCTACCTCAAAGTTCATCACCTCAGTCTACACTTCCCGAGATTCAAGAATAAGATTCCTAGCCTCATATATGAAACGACGTTGGAAGTGAAATGTTCAAGCACCTGAAAACCTGGTAATCGAATTTTCAGATCAGTTTGTTGAGATTCTTGCAACTTTCACCCGTCACGTGTCTCTCCGCCTCTCTCTCTCTCTCTCTCTCTCTCTCTCTCTCTCTCTCTCTCTCTCTCGCCGCAGGGATGCGATGAAGAATAGAGGTCCTCTTAATGACGGCGAACCCTCGCTGAAAATCCCTTCCATTAGTCAAATTGGAAATGCCCTGGAACCCCTCGGCTATCCATCCCGGGAGCTACGGGGACAAGCGCTTTTAACCCCGACACCTGTGTTCCCAACCCCACAAGAAACTCTAAAAATAATAAATCCTTTTAGGGATGCGCGTGTCGTAATCTTCACCTTTATATCGCGTACACTACAGACTAATGCGGGAGAGTTTTATCCTAACAACCAAGTCGAGAGTGTGATAATAGCCTTGTGGTATTAGGTGTAACCCTTCAACAATTTTAAAACATGTTTATATTATTTTAATATTTGTTTCTTAACATGTATACTTCGACTGTTAATATGGTTAGAGTACTTTCATTCGTCGTAATGACACTATACTTTTAAGGAGAATGTATCTTTATCTCGGAGGAAATAGACACTACGTCCACTTTGTATACGAATGCACTTTTTATCATAAACATTACCACAGTTTTACGTACTTTCTAGCGTCATACCGCACAAAGTCTGTGTTGCGTCAAATCCCACATTTTTTTGGTGTTAAACAGTTTAATTCACTGGTGAATAGTGCTCTTACAACTGCTCTCCTGAATAAATAAGATTTTTGTGACATAGTATCTTATATCTCCTAGGTACTGATATTTCCTATCCCCAAATTCTATTTAGAATATTTACATCGCTTATCAGAAATTAAATGTAGTTTGCTGCTATTTATTGGTTTCACATGACCATAATCGTAGCCTCGGATTAGGGAAGAGGGCAACAAGGTCACATGCCCTCTCGACTTCAAAATAGTTTAAAAAATCTTTACCTATCAAACGTAACTTTCAGCATTGCGACACTAATACACAGAAACACTGATCTCTGTGTGGGTTAGTAATCCGAATGTACTGTGCTGTTCAGAATAAATGAGCGCAGTCGTGGAGCCAAAAATATTTCAAGTCCCGTTCGGCTATGTTCGGCGTGTACCGCTGACGCACTAAGTCACAGGCGCAATCACAGGTTGTGAATTGACGGACCCCCCGCCGCCGTTTCCTCATGTGCCATCCGAGGCCGTGCTGTCGCGAGACCGAAAGCCGAAGCTTCCATAACTCGCTGGGTGTTTGTAAAATCAAATGCACCCCGACAGTCTAGTTTCAAATCATTGGAACGGCGGCGGGGTGCGTGCAACTGTTTTCGCACGCGCTGCAGCTCGCAAAATAAAAGTCCATAGAGGAAAAAGTACACAACTCACGGAGTTGAAAATGATGGCGTGCAGCTCATTTGTTGTATTTATTTTATAGTATTTGCAGAACTGCAGACATTTTGTGGAACACAATAAACGCATATTATATACAGGACAGTGTAATCTAACATGCTGGGCATTAAATATGCGAAATATTCGGTTCGTTATGTAAAGATAATTTTATTGTAACAGCTTCAAAAACAGTGTTACCAAAAGGTAAATAGAGTTATTCTTGGGTCCTGAGCACGCATCAAAATGTAACGAAATTGGGAGAAAAATAGTGGCATAACACTTGAACAATTTTAACTTTTAACATGACATATTATATACAAGCATATTACGCATTTACATTCTATAATTTTGTATTTTTATATTAAAATGTCTCGTCTTATACGTTAGGAATTAAAGTGCTATGTTTGAGAGTAGCATTAGAGAACAACATCAAAAATAAAATCCTTGTCGAAATCATTATTGTCATTCTCGAAATATGGTTTGCTACTTTACGTACCTGCACATTTCCCGTCAAAATTGCGACTCAAAATATACAACTTTGCGATCAGATAAAGCAAATATTTTTATGTAATAATTTAGCGCCTTAGTTAATCCCGTAAATGCTATTTTGTTTTTTTTAGTAGATGTCAATCACTTTTAAGTGTATAATAAACGATTAAAAGCATCCTTCTCTGACTTAAAGTGCTGTAGTATAAAAATACTATTCTTCTTAATTTGTTAGGACTTCACAGTTTCAGTAAATTGCACATTTCAATGCACAGTGGTTGTGTGTTGTAGCCTTCTTAAATTGTCATTAAGTACTATTATTTGGAGTACCAATTTTTTAATTTGTCCTATTTCGCATAGAGATTATATTTATTTTCTTTTGCTATTGATTCGGTGTAATGACAGAAGAAACAGAATATATAAAAAAACATTCGCAACTTATGATGGTCTATTATAAATTCGTAACACTTCTGGTTTGTCCCAGTAATGTGTTTTAAGGCCTGTTTTGGCCACATTAATTTTGCCCTACAAAAAATCATTCCAATACTGTGGGTGAAGCTTCGTAGTATAGTAAACCTATCGAAAATTATTTAGTATCACAATTCAGGAAACAATTTTGAATGTAGCCTATTTTCGCACACACATGCAGTGAAATAAATGCGACGGAGAAGTAAAATGATGAGATACCCGCTGAAAGTGTTATACATAAACGACGTAAGGACACAAAACAGAATTAGCAGCTCGGGTTGACAAGAAACTGCGCATTTGAAATCCTTGTCAGTATCGCGCCTATAACACCTCTGTATTCATGCCTCGTAAAATGCACGACAGCTCTGACCAGGCGGAGCACTTAATAGAGAACTGCGAACGAATTCTGTTTGATGTTCGTATTTTGAAACATAATTTTAACGGAAACACTCCATTATGAAACTTAAATTGGCATTACATCAACTGTAATCCCATCTAAACATAAATATGACTATGCGGGATATTAATATTTCGAGTTGGTCTGTTTCTTTAGTTGTAATAATATTTCTTTTAAGTAATAATATCACAGGTGAACTTTAGGAGTGGACCACAGTAGGCGCTTCATGATGCTCTTTATTAACACATGTTTCTTTGAAACATACCAAGATTACGAAGTGTTATGTATGAGAGTTTACAGATATTAGTTTAAACTACGTCAGAATAGCAAAACGGATTTTCTTTGTTGAGTTTCGTATATATGGATAACAGAATATGAATATAAATACGTTACGACGTATTTATATTTACATGTTTACTGTTTACAACATTCTGATCGAAGACAATGTTATTATTGCAACGAAATACTTCATTCATTATTAATTGTTAAATTAAAATTTTAAGTCGAATATTATAATAAGTGAATTCGAAACAAAAAGAAAAGGTTATTCTTCCCAGTGCCAGTATAACTTTCATAACACTACCACTGTGACAAGAAATAATGCAAAAGTTCTGATACTAATCGGTATCGAAAATGCTATTAAGACATACTGAATGCAAACTTTAACTCAAAATGTCATCAGTATATAATCAACAGTTTTTCCCACTTGCACAACAAGAGAAACTCTTCTAGGTTCACAGTAATTTAGTTTTCACACTTAGATTTACTGTACAAAAAGTCATTATGCTGGCTGTAACTACCATCAGATTCCAGCATTGACCTTCAAAAGACCTTCACCGTACAACAGCTGTCTTTTAGTAGCACGTAGTTTTCGAGTCAAATACGACTCACTACACTGGCATTAGAGTTTTTTAACCGCAGTAGGAATGACTACCGACGAAACATAGCTAAATATCACTAAACCGTTATTGTTACGTAGTTTACCATGCACTGTGATTCATATAAAATATTAATTCTTATTCGAATGTAAAGAAAATGTTGAATTAAACATCAACTTCCTACAATCTAAAATATATTATATAAAATACATTCTAGCGAATTTATATATTTGGCTGTTGTAAAATATTTCTAAAACAAATTAAGACTGACTACAGTTAGCAAATAAAAACGTCACTGATTGCAAACTTTGTGTTGCGTCCTGTTACTTGTAACGACCCAAAACTGTTTATCTCTACCAGAGAGCACGATAAAAATCATAATGGAAATAATTATATTAATTAATTGAAGTAGTAGATACCCACGTTAGACATCGTACGAATCAGCGTCACCTGAATGATACTTTTGTGTAGATATGAGTGAATTAATACTAACATTGTTTTAATAAACGATTTTGTGGATATTGAAGCCTACGTGCAGTACTAATACACGGAGGCAGTGACAAGTGATGTAGGCCTACTGTCATCTACTTGGAGACTTGCTGTCCTATGTGCCTATAGTCTGTGCACTTTAAAATGAGCACTCCCCAACGCTTATATCCATAAATGTATTTTAATGGAGCCAAAGGTTTTAAATTTTTGAGAGTGGTGAAACTTTTAAAATGGATTTTAGTTTCAAGGTAGTTTTCATGTTAAAAATAGTAAAGCTGATCGCAGAATGACTGGAAGAAAAATTTAAGCAGTGGTCATTTTATCGTGAATAGTCTATACCTAACTTATTTCTCGACAACTTTCCAATAGAAGGGAAGTGGATAGTTTACTGTGTTTGAAATTATGGCTAGGAAATTAGTGGTAATAAAATCGTTTGCAGCACTAGTTAATGAAGTAATAATATACATTCTGGGACTAAAGATATACTGGTTTTCCACTGGTTGGAGGTACGGTACCACTTGATTTAGGAAAATGTTTCAGGATAAATTCCTCCTAAATTACTGTATGAGCACGAGAGTATTTAACATCGTCAGAGTAGGACTGAAAGTTATCGCAGAAAAAAAAACAGTTGTTTCAAAGTTTCGCATGCATTTAAAATAAATTTGAGAGTTTTTTTTAATATGTAAAGTGTCATTTCAAATTTATTTTATTATAATCAATTCAGAAAGTGTTTAAGGCTACTTTATGCTAAAAATTGTACAGTGTCCTCCACGACAACTTAAACAAATACAAATAACGTAGCTTACAGTCAGCGTCGAAACAGAAAAGTGTGATGCGACCATTAGTTTCTTTTCAATATCATGTTGTGCAAAACACGTTGACTTTTCTAAATATGCTGTAACCTGGTATAAAAGAATTGCATAGAATAGAAGGCCATTCACAGTAAAGTAAACGCTAGGGTTACATAGAAGCGATCTAGGTAATAAGTACACTCGTTTATTTCCTTGATACTAAATGTGATTAAGTCGTTCTATTTACTGTACTAATCCGAAACTTCCAAACGAACGATCAAGTATTTTTGCCATTCACTGCGAATTTCCGACGTTTAGACGGGAATAGACCTGGTATAGACCTATTTGAACTCAGTCGTTCACCCAGATGCCCGCTTGCTGGCGCAGTGTTGCCACGAACCGTTGTAGGCCTCCTAGGTCCCTACTCACTCCAACATTAACGGCGTCAATCACGAAGTGAAGTACCGGTACTTATGTTCACGTACTCGTGTAAAAATTATATGTTAGAAACCTATTTAAAGATATTACAATTTTTTGTGATAAAGTTGTACGTAATATACAAACAACTGTATTTAAGTTATTTATGTTCAAACGGCATAAAGATTGTATATACACTCCTTAAATTAAACTCTTTAATTTATCACACTTCACAGCTTTACCACTTTCCCGATAAAGTCAAACATGAAGGTTGCTTTAATTTTTTTCTGGGCCCACTTTCGACAACTTAATATATGAAAATACCAACTGACCAGCGCATTGAGCGAATACGATGCTTACACAATAAATTAAATTAAATAACTCTGTATACATCTTTATTTTTAACACCGCGTGTTAGCACTAGCACAATTCGAAAGACGTAAGTGAACGGGCGAATTTTTAAATTAGTTCGTTCTCTAATCTGGTATTCAAGGCAGCTTGAGTGGTCAGTGCTTCGTAGAAATCAAATGATCAAAAACAGTTTCTGTGACCAAAATGCTACTTTGAAACCAACTTTTATCATACCCAATTCTTAAAAGTACTCTAAATCGCTTTATATTACCGTTCGTTCATGTCCACATCAAGTGAACAAATTTGGATGATTGTTAACAGCTTTGGTCTTGAGAGCCGGTGTGGAATGTCGTTAGGTGGATATGAAGCCGTTTGGGAATGCACGGGAAGAGAAAATGTAATAAAAAACCCAGTGACCAGTGCCACTGTTAAACACAATATTCAAATTCGAAAATCCGTTCCCTATATCGATCCCGATACTTTTTCGGGCAGGATGCCACAAATTAAATCAAGATATTTTTTCGACAGAATGCTGTTAACAAATTTTTAGAACATATATTCAACAGTGTACCAAGTTTTTGCATTCCCTACTTGTTAGCAAATATTTAAAGCTTGAATGTGAAGCATATTGATTTTACAAGAACCTTTGAACTTTGTTTAATCTAGTTTTAACTCTAAACTTTAACTTTAAATGCCCGAAATAATAGTGTTTGCATTTAAACAGAGATTACGGCGTCGTGTTTATGGCAGGCCGATATTCGTGACACTATTATAAGGTATATTGATGCCAGTCTGAAGTTGAAAGTGTGGTTCAACAGATACTCGAAACTGGTCACCAATAAAAGTTGATTTGAAATTTATTGTATATTGTTTGAATCATCCTTTTGAAAATAATAAAACTGTTTAAAATCGTTATTTTCATACAATAAATCTTCCGTTAAATTAGATAATATCTGTTACTATTTTCTTTGAAATACGAACAGTGGTCAAGAAGACTCTATATTCAAATGTCAACTATTTTATACTTAGAAATAAATGTGATTGTCGATTTATGTGTTAACTAGCAGTGCGCCCGTGGCTTTGCTCGCGTGTATTTCTCAGAGCAGATGCCTCTTTGTACACCAGACAGGTAGTTCAGTCAACCAGCGTTAGAATGACAAATATGCTAGTTCAGTTAACTCTGCAGCAGGATAAGTAGCTATAGCTGTCCACGCGGAAAGCAGTCTTGAGATTGTCCCTGCCACTAACAGCGACTATATAGTCACAGCAAAGTCGACGTTGTGAGGTAATTACAGACTGTTAAATATAAGAGTAATCGAATGAAATACGTAGTTTACGTGGTATTAAGACTGATTTCCCTCGAGGACAACTATTGGTGATGTTGCCTTCAATAACATATTTATTTTTGAAAACCTTCACTTGAAGTTTGGCATTAAGGAGTTTTTGCGGGATAATATTTCGCTGAAATATGAACGTATTTGGTGCCCCAACTCACGAGGAACATAGTGGACTGCATAATCCATTTTCACAACTTTTGGACTTCATCCAAATTGCACTAATGTCATATTCCTTGCATTTTGCCGTGTTAGACATGCACCTTTCACAGACTTTAAAGGAATTTGACCCCAGAACCTCCCGAAAAATAGATCGGAGCTACAAACAACTACGCCACATAACGTCGAAATTATTCATGAAAACTACTTTTAAAAATAAAATATTCTGGCTCATACAGTTTGTACAACACAACGTCTCGATATAGAAACTCCTGTGTAAGTTATTTCTCGCTGGTCGTACTTACTTTTCGGATCGTCTGCCTTGAAAGTTCACTAACAATGTTTCCTTCTTAATGAAGTTATCTTACGTATTAAAAAAGTTGCAATATTTTTTTAGGTACTTACGTAAGCATAATCCCGATGCGAACACCGATTCAATATCTCTACTAGTTAGATAAGTATCATCGTCTGATATAAAACAAAATTTATGCCTTTTCACCACTTTAGTTATCGAATTTCGGAAAATTTTAACTTCACTACTTAGGTATTTGTTCAAGTATCCAGTAGAAGCGAAAATCACGACGATAGCTAATTCTGAAAGCAAATTTGATCATTCATTAAAATATCACATATCACCTCTGTACAGAACTGAGAGGTCGAATTTTGAAAAATCTGAAAATGCTTTTTCTGTCATTTACGTAATCATCATCCTGAAGCAACAAAATATCCTAATATCTTTCGATGGGTTCGATATATATCGAAGATTTATGTAAAACACATTCCAGGTCTTTTCAGCTCCTGAGAGACTGAATTTCGAAATATCCTTGTATCACATTTTAGACTACTTAACTGGTGTCTCTTGAACCTGAAAAACACGAAAATAGTCCGCTAGGTTCAATATATACGGACGATTAATTAAAAACACATTTAATCACTTTTCATCCCTTTTAACCTCCTTAGGTGTGAATTCCGAAAATTCGTGAAATTACTTTTTAGGTATTTGAGTAATCATCAATCTTCAAACAAAAATCACGTCGCCATACAAAAATCAATAGGATCGATATATATCGATTGTGAATCGAAAACACAGCTTAATTTTTTTACCTCTTCAGTGTCGAATTCGAAAAATATTTTTTAATTGTAATTGAGATATTTACAAAAGTATCAATCTAAAGCCAAGAGCACTTCGATATCACGATTGGTTCGATAGATATGGAGGAATAATCGAAACACATTTCACGTATTTTCACCCCCTTATTTAAAGAATTTCGAAACGTCTTGGAGTCCTGTCAAAGACATTAGCATACGTGACTGATCGAAGTAAAAATCACGACGATAGTCAATTGGCATTTTTCCCTTTTTTACTGTTTGGGGGTCGAATTTCAAAAAATCCGAAATCCCTCTTTGGGTATTTACGTAAGCAACATTTTAAAATTAAAACGAGCTCTTTTTCACTAAGGATTCGATAGATATTGATAGTTAATCGGCAACACATTTAAGGTCTTTTCACCCTCTTAAATGTTGAATTACGAAAAATCCTGAAATTGGCTAATATGCATTTTTATGGGTGACATATTAAAGTAGAAATCACAACGATAGGCCGTCAAGACCGAGTTCTACCGACGTCTCTCCGGAAACACATTTTACCTCTTCACCCCCAGAGGTCGAATTTCGGAAAATTCCCTCCTTAGTGCTCGCCAACGACATAAGAAAATATCACACAAAAAATTTCATTGTTCTAGGTCAAGTAGTTTGGGCTGCAGTTTGATATGCCAGTAAGTCATTTTTCTCTTTTATGTATAGAAATAATTTCGTGCTTTTTATTTTTGTCACAAACAAATAACTAAATGAAATAGAAAATACGGAACTAGTCACTTGTTGATTTGGCAAAAGAAAAACTAGCTTCTTTTGTACTACAATTGCATTGCAACGGAATATTTCTGCAAAGAAAATAAGCGGAATGTGCTATCTGTAACGGTTGTTGTTCCCGGAAAGTGACTCTGGAACTTCAATGTGACTAGGCGTTAGTGACCTTTGTATCGTTCAACTCAATTAGTGATGTCAATGGGCACTGCCGATGTCGTTTACGTATTTAACAGGTTTGCAGCGATTGGTCACTTACCGTGGAATTTTTAATTATTTACCAAAAGTGTGTCTCCCTGCAAGCCACGATGCGGTACGCCAAAGAAAAACGTCAAATTAGCTAACAAAAGTTGGCAGTCTAATCTACAGTGCATAAAATAACCCGAAGTTTGCATGTTTCTGCCAATGGAATAGTAACAACAAATACAATCAGTAAAAAAGTTATCAGGTACTCAGTGAACCACTAATTTTATTTTATGAAACTGCCCCCCCCCCCCCTTTTAAGGTTGAAATCGTTCAAAACCACTGATTATTATAAACGTAAATTCTTTGACCTGATTTCAGAGTATGCTGCAAAATTAAATTATTTTTTGTAATGCGAATATTTTCCTATAATTCACATTACAGTATGCTCTACTTTTTACCAGGATAAGGTAAGGTAAGCGGATTTTACGTCTCGTCAGCAGCGAGGTCATTATACACGGTGACACACACTTGCTGCAATGAAGGGAGTTGGGAGAGGAGTCGGCCATGACCTTAGTTAAGGAACGATCCTAGAATTCGCCTGGAGTGATTTCGGTAATCCATGGAAAACAGAAATGAGAATGGCCGGAGTCGGAGACCGAGCCTAGGTCCACTTGGATGCTACTTTTTACATAGAAACAGTCTTATCTATGGTTAGAGACCTTAAAAATTCACGATTTCATTTGGGCACAAGTTCTAATTTCAACAACTGTAAGTTTGTGTCACTTTCGCAGTTGGCCGGTGACTTATTTGACTCTCCTGGATATCTCCGAGTCAATAATGTAAACGTAACGAATACAGACCTATGTCACTGCAACAGCGAGCAGCTAATGAGTATCGGTAGGGACCCTTGTTTTCCGCGAAAAGAATTTTGCCTCACTTTGTTTCCGCGCCTTACGTGCACATCTTCAGTTCTGCTTCGTGGTCAGTGACTGGATATTTTAACTGTCGCGAGCCTTGGGATTCTACCGGCAAATCACAGACGTGTGGTGTTGCAGGAAATTTTTTTGTAATTGGCTCAGTCAAAGGAGATACGGCTCTTAACACACTGAAAAAAATACTTATTATAGTCACTGCAAAAATGTTGTTAAAATGGACCTTACCAAATTGTTTTGTAGTGGTTACAAAATGTTTTTGTAGTCACTGCAAAACTTTATTCGGGACAGCAAAATTTTTGGTGGTCACTACAAAAAAATTTGGTAAGGTCCATTTTAACAAAATATTTTGCAGTGACTAATAAGTATTTTTTTCAGTGCATAGACGCGCTGCCAATAACCACGAAGCAGAATTGCATATGTGCACGTAAGGCACTGAAACGAACTGGAGCAAAATTCTTTTCGCGAAAAACAAGGGTCCGTAAGTATAGGTTGTCTGCTTCAGTAGACAAGTATTATTGCAGGATAGCTTACAGATCAATGAACCGGCGAATGTTTCCTGTCTCTATCTACGACATATATATTTACTATAGTTTTGTATCCACTAGGGTATTTTGTAACAGCGTTCTACGAACAAACGATATTTAGGTGGCCCTCTGTACAAGCCACCAGGGTAGGCACATTTTCGGCGATACTAGATCCTTACAAATCTACTAAACACGTGTGAGTTACTTCTGCTTAATAATAGCATTCAAAAAAGTTAAATGAGTGTTTTCAGATTTCAAGCCATCCTATATGTTTTTTTTCCCTTGCGTCGCTGCCGAAAATAGCTACTATGGGTCTCTTTGCGATCAACTTAAAATTGGAAAATATAAATGAGAAATCTTAAATATAAAGTTAAAGGCATGTACAATACACTTTTACATTTATTATTACGTCATACAATGATGACGGTCACTGCTTAAAGTCTCATAGAGATAAACTATCGGTAAGGCCCGGAAAATTTTGCGGATTCAATGACGTACAGGCTAGAATCCATTGTACTATGCACATTCAAGCCCCGTCTATTTATTCATTGTCTGTGTTCCACTGAGTATCAGTTAGTGGACAAATGGCCGGGGTTTGAGTATGCACAGAACCGTACATTCTAATATGTAGGTATATGAATCCGCGAAATTTTCTGGGCTCTAACTATCGGTGACAAGACTGACATCGCCATTTTAGTGATTTGCGCCTAAAGGTTAGGGTGAGATGTTATATGCTTGCTGTTAAGACCTTAGTGCTGAGCACCTCTAAGCCTATAATGCGCAAAATACGTCCACCCAGTAGACTTCCCGTAATTTATCGAGTTGATAATTTTCAGCACATACAAGTTACGATTTTCTTGTTTTCAAGCAAAAAAATTATAACGTACTGTGCTACGTTTATTTTTATTTTTTTAAGGAATGAATATGTACCCTATGAATATTTAATAAAGATCTCAGGTAAAAAAAAAATTGTTCTCATAAGGATGCAAGCTAGGAAGAAATGCGATAATTTTTTTTTTCAAATTCTTAAACCATTTGTGTAATTCATGTTTGAATATTAATTTTAATAACTTCTTTTGAAGCAAAAACTTTAATACATATATAGACTATATATAAATGTTGGACATAAGTAAACACATTTTTTGCATGCATTATAATTTTTGTATTATAGAGAGGGGAAAATGAGGTAGGGCAAACTTTTTCAACAAATCCGCTTGCCTGTATCAAAGAAGGCAAATATAATAATTCATAAATAATAAAACGAAGGACGAATTAAGACGCCCGACCATGGTGGTTAACTAGCAGTAATGTACACCCTTAAAGTTACCATTTGTATTAGTTTTTTTTTTAAATAAATTGGTTTCAAGCTGGCAAATAATTAAAATATTTACTAACTATCAAATTTGTTTTTGTTTTTTTACAACATAACACAAAGTTCGAGAGAAATGAACAAGGTAAATATATAATGACACTTTGACGTGAGCAACAAAATTATTACCATTGCAGAGGCGATGTTTCAGAATGACGTATTTTGGAACTCGTTTCCTCATGTAAGAAACCTTACATAAGAATCTAAAACATTCTGTAAATACGAATACTTCATTTTTATTTAATTGTGGTAGTTGCGTAACGTACATTATCGGCTTACAAAAATTTTTAAGTAAACAATTAATTCTGGAGTAATTAAAATGAACTAGGAAACAACAATTAACAGCATTATGCATTCGAAAAATTTAAGAGTGATTCATCATGCTGCGCCTACAAAGTTACATAACAGGAACCATAGGGCTGATTTTTTCGCAACAAAAATTGAGGGAATTAAAATACATGTAAAATATCATTCATCCTATAAAATTTCATCTCTCACGTAAATGTGCTTAGGACGGATCAGAAGGGATGTTTAAGCAATCCAGGAATTAATTAATAGTATATAAACACGACAAGAAAAATTATGTTAATTGTATCTTTTAGGGGGTCTTGGTTGGCGGAGTGGCTAGAGCACTAGCCTTCCAACAAGGCGAATCTTGATCGATTCCGAGGAGGCATCGATTGGGAATAATGCCGGACAGTGCCACTGGTTGGCGGGTTTTCTCGGGGCTCTCCCGTTTACCCAGCCCCTTCATTCCAGCGCTGCTACAAACATGTCGCACCTCAGCAGCATTTAAGACCTAGAATTTCGTGCCGACCAAAATTTTTTCACGTCACTGTATCTTTCATTTCATATCATTAACATGACATTAAATAAAAACTAAAACACTGCAATAAAAATCAAATGGTCTCACTTATATGCTAGTTCATTTTTCTGCTTGCCAACAAATATTTCGAGCCAGGTTTAAGAACACAACACACTTGCGCCTGCAGCAGTCTAAATCATGTCACACACTTCACGTCCTCTTGCCACTCATCTTAAAGGCGACACAAACGATTGAAGCGGACGACTGCAACAAAGCAACGAGTCTCAAACGAAGCGCTGCGCGGCTCCCTGCGACGCGGAAGCGTGCAAATAAATCACCAAGTTTTCCGCTCAACATGACGGGTAAGCCGGGTTTTTAAATCTCGCCCGCGTCACGACCATCCAGTCTGGCGAGAAGCTTACGTCCCGGAGAAAGGATTGGGAAAGAGGGAGGCGGAAGAATGATAGAGAGAGATGGAAAAGGAAAACACATGAGAGGAATATACTGTTTAGACACCGAGACCGATAATTCCCGTACAAAAGAAATCCAGCCCTATCGTTGCATTGTATCGCTTTGATTGGCGGCATTTGTGTCCTGAAACCTGTGTCGACCATTGCGTTTTCCCTAGGGGATCGGATATAGAATCCCCACATCGTAACGCCATCATCCCTGAAGTATAAAGGACTGCAGTTATTGGCGAAGGGTGGGATAGAAGCATGATATTACCGGTCACATAAACCTCTCATGGAGAGAGCGTGTGACGGTCCATCAAATAACAATTCATCCTCTGACGCGGTACACTGCACTTAACTTTTAGAGAGTTTAATCGACACACTGAGAGTGCTTTCCTTCCAATTTCAGGAGTATGTGGTAGATAAATAAACGAGGAAAATACTAATTTAAATATGCATGTTTTTTGAAAGTCAAGCAATACGGACTAAACATCAAGAAAACAACCCTAGATAAAGATATTTGCCATCTTGAGCAAACGTTTACCCAGAATGTTGCATCTGTCAAGCGTGATCTCTCGCGCCGCAGTTAAATGTGCGATATTTCGGCGTCAGTGATTGTTCTTCAGAAATACGTTACGAAATAAATATTTCACTAAGAAACTTGGCAAATATTGTTATCGAGGATTGTTGTTTTCAGATTTTTTTTTTTTTTTAATTGACGTCGAGAAACGTACCCTATTCAATCGATGCCTCTAAGGCAACACTTGTACAACTGAAGTTATCGCAGACTACTTTTGTGTGTCACAATACATAGGCCGGGCAACTATATAAATATTCAATGCTTGGGAAAATAAACTTAGCTATAAACATAAACACTAACATACATCTTAGTGCGTTTGTGCATGTCTGAAAAAAAAAGATTATCTGAGATCGGAAATTAAAATTAACAGAGCCAAAATACGACAACTTACAGAGTTAAAATGATGTAATAGAACTTGTAAACAATTTATTACAATAATCAGTTAATTATCGTTAGTAACACAAATTTCCGATTTCTGGCGTCTTACCTTTTACAAAACTAACGGTTTTCTCTATATTTATATTTACTCATTAACACTGTCGTATAATAAAATTTCCGTGGTCATCATGAATGAACATAATCAGCCTTTATATAACAGCTGGTTATAAACATCAACAGTAATTTATTTACTGTTCATTTACGATGTTCCAAATTATTTAAATTTACTACAGTAATGTTATTTAAGAAGTCATATTGTAGTTATAAACATTTAAAATTATTTATTTTTTCTCCTAATCATTCTTAGAAGAATCATAAGGTTAGTCTACATTTGTAACATTCTGCTTAAATAAACATACAAATATTACATTATTATAAAAACAGAACATAAAAAAGTAAGTTTTCATGAATGTTATTTTAATATTTTTGAGTGAAAACTATTAACATGCGTTTCCTGTGAGATTAAAAATTATTTGCAAAATAAGTTGGCTTTACAAGAATGAGGTGTGAATTATACGTAAGGAAAGGTATGTTCCACGACTTAAATAAACCGTGTGATAAAATGCATCTACCTCTGCATACTTAAGTACTGACCATTTGTCCATGGTGGCCATTTTATATTTTTAGTATAGTAGTACATATCTTAGGATATTTTTTTCCATTATTTCATCAATCTCGGTATACATATACTGCATACAAACTTGACTTAAATTTTGTATATTTAGTTCAGCATTCTGTAATATTTTGAAAATAGCAGCTATTTTTTTTCTTTTTGATAGAAATACATGTTAGAACATTTTTTCCCCAATTTATTGAACTGGTTACTCGCATATTGCTTAGCAGCCTGACTTATCGTTAGTATATTTTGTTTACAGTATCATACGACTAAATAAATTATTTATTATTTAATTTTCCTAGATTACATAAACGATTTTGACTTTCAGGGTTAATATACATCCACTTTGAAGAAATTAGGCTTATTAATTACGCTGGTAACTTTTATTCTCCCGCTACGTACAAAACATTTTATGTGCTTTTTTTTTAATCGACTTCAAAAAAGGAGGAGGTTATAAATTCAGTTGTATTTTTCTTTTATGTTTATTACCTCAGAACTCCATCATTTATAAATCGATTTGGAAAATTCTTTTTTTTAAGGGTATATGTACATATAGCTCCCATTTTTATTTTATTGTCATTGGACCTTGGATTTCGAAGATACACCAGGGAACTCCTCAAAATCGAATATGAGTGAGCACGATATTTTGGTCAGCGCTTAACATCAAGGTCTCTAGCGATGGTGAGGGGTGACATGAGGTGAGTATGGAGCGGCGCCGGAATGAAAGGACGGGGAAACGGAATATCCCTGAGAAAATCCGCCGACCACCGGCACCGTCTGGCACGATTCCTACATGCGAAAATCCGGGGACCGACCTCACCGGGAAAAATCTAATAGGAAATGTAAAGTGATTAAGTTATTGGTAGGTTTCTGACAATGCAAGACTAGGTGGGTACCTAATTACGGTCAAGGACTTTCCGGACTGACTTAAGACTGTGAAACGGAACTCCTTAACTACAGACAGCACGAATGTGGACGGTAGGCACCGGAACTCCGTAAAAAATCAAGAAATAAAAAAAGTTTTAAAAAAATAACACCGACTTCAAAAATATCTACTCCAAAAAAAAACAACTAAAAAGTAAAAAGTAATTATGTAACTTTTAGAGTGCTTAGAATACAACCAATGTATTACGACAGTAATATATCTACAATATTATTGTTATTTTTCGAGTCGGTGCCAGCAAGCTTTTAAGAAATTTCACAACATTTCCTAAACTTATTATTTTTTTTAAACTTACGTTACTTCGATAATGAAGCAATAACTAACTAAACCAAGTGCTTCCCTCCCAGCCCCGCCGTATACTCCCACCTCTGCGCCCCGTGCTGTTCAACACCGCGCGATTGCTGTATTTGTGTCGATTAAGAAATGCTTAGTTGCAGTCAACGTTCAATTTCATTAAATTGGATATATTCCTTCGCTTCTTCGTTACACGTTTGTTAACCTTGGCTGTCACCGACTCCAAAAATAGTAATAATTGTATATTACTGTCCAAATATATTAATTGTATTCTAAGCAGTTTATACAATTATAGGTCGTTCGGAATAAAGTTAACACTAAATATTTAAGCTTTGAAAAATATCACTAGCTGTTACTACATATAATTCAACAGTACCGATAGTCACTTTACTGCTTGTATGGTTGGCAACGAAATAACACAACATAGTTCCGTGTTTATTCGTATTTAAATACAATAATACTGAAACAAAATCAACCGACAACGATATAGTTGTATTTTATATAATTAATAAACTTCTTTTAATCAAACTATTTAGGTACCTGTCGACTGAACAATTTATCTTACACGCGCAAACATAAAGTGACGTGTCCCAGGAGGTTAGACTTTTCCCGTCGTTCGCTGCTACACGCGGAAAGATACGAATTGGCTGGAAATAGATCTTTAGCAGGGCTTTTTCGAGTGCTCACTTTATTCCGAACTGCCTATAACACAATTATTTTTTTTACTTTTTAGTGCTTTTTTTCAGAGAAAATGTTTTTGAAGTCGGTGTTTTTTTGTTATAATTTCTTTGACAGTTTATTGTTAGTTTTGTAGTAAGTTTTTTAATGTGATAAAGTAATTTTATTATGTTTTCAATTTTTTTTTGCATAAAATAATGGAATATTGGTGTTCATATTTTAAGTAATGCTATCGTCTATAGGCTTTTACAATAGGTACCCTACTAATGTTCCGTAGGCTATCTCAGACACGTAGACAGAATGTTCGATCACAAAATGTTGTCCAAGCTAGTATCGAACGTATGCAATAGGTCTTGTTCACTTTTTGGAAGCAAGAAAACATCACTGGGACAAAATTGGACGGAGTTGCAGACGGGAACCCACAGTTCACTGGAACTGAGATATTCAAGGTCAAAGTTTACTGTGTGTATCTAACCCTTGTATAAACAGCTTTTTCTAGGCTGTTGTCTTTCTTCTGGTATTATTCTGGGGAAAAAGTCATTCATACAGTTTTTTTTTACGTTTAGTTAATTATTACACCTTTTGTCAAAGAAACTTATAGCTCATTACTGACTTCACAAAAGCCCAACGAAAATAGTATTATATCTTAATACTTTTCTGCATATTCATTCAAACGTTATGGCTTTCAAATTACGTACTGTAAGCGTTGAATTTCCCCCGTGTGTTTCATTTTCTAGAACATATTTTATTCATTACACTTTTATGTGGTTCGATTGTCTCAAAATAAGTATTTTTAGGGGTAGGTTCCCTTCTGCTTACTTCCGTCCAATTTTTAAATGACTCTGTTTGAAATTTTACCCCATCCAGGCTCGTTTGTAAAGCCATTCTGTCGGCTGAACTCTGCGTTGAGAGAGAACTGCTGTAGGTCGGCGAATATTTAATGGCGCCTCACGTGGCGCGAGTGTTGGAAGGTTTACCCTCGCCCCGTTGAGACAGGATACACAGCCTGGCAGCGCCGGTATCACAGTCTGTGGCAGTGATCCTCTTGGCAGTGATAGCGCTGTCTCGCGAGGCCTCCCTCGTCACCGAGACTTCCCCGTCCCACCTCCTGGTTTGTTTTTTTCACTCGCGACACACAGACGTAGAAGAGGATGGAGAGAGATAGGGAACTAGAGATGCTGCCTGTGCGTCTCTATGTTCAACTACGGCACGACCCAGCGATAAACGTGACGCATTTCACACACACTTTACGTTTTTGTTTTACCTCCTGTGCTGCGTTCCAAAACGTTACTCCTAGAGAAAGTTTTACTCTTTTGCAGTCTGAAAAACCTCTACAGGAGAACTCTTTCTCGCTCTGGTCATGTCCAAAAACATCAAAACCATCACTCTAAACGTCTTGTAGAAGTAAAATTTTATACGGCCTTTTTTTGAAGAGTAAGGGGAAGTAAAATTGAAAATGGCGGAAGAACAAGTCGGTTTAAAAGAGCTGCAGCGCTCCTGGTGATGACCGGAGGATCTACTTAAAGAATACTTTGTCCTCTAGGATCATGTGCAGACATCTGTCGTCTTTAATCTCAGACACCAGTAATAACAGACATAACTATAGGAGGACCGAAGTCCATGCTATAGAACATTTTATATACTTACCAACAAAGAAAGCAATCGAAAAGAAAATTGATATAACAGAAATTTAAGATAGCAAAGATGCAAAGAATACACACAATTACTACAGGCACTGCTAAATCTCGGGAAAAGTTGATTGTTTGCTAGGCTCCAACATGCTATGTATAACACGGAAGGTTTTGAACCTATATTGGCTAAAGTTTATATGAAGCACTGTGTCCCTCTTCAACAGAAACAATTATAACTGTACAGTTTTAACACAGAACGTGTGTGATTTGCCCGAAAACTGTTCACACGTGCCACTATTGAGATACTACAGTTTAGTGGAGACTATATTAAATATTTTCGCGAGTTTCCAGTGTCCCTAACAATTACGTTTTTATCACCAAGCTATGTGTTAACATCATACTATACCAATTGGTAATGTTGAAACTCAACATACTGTTGCTATTTTCTTCCATAGAGCATATTCAGATTACGTGTAAAATACTTCTGAAATTACTAAAACCCTACAAATAAAACCTTACAACTTCGGTAGAAATCTGTTATAAATGTGTTAGTTTTTAGCACGTATTACAATATCAGTTTACAAGCGTAAATAGACTACCGTCCTAGCACAGTTACACTATCGTACTTAGATTTACATCTAAAATATGCAGCATATTAAATATTTTAAACAAATTCAATACTCAACAGGCACGCTCTAAACAAAACTTCCAGTTCATCACCAACTAGGCTCATACCTTGTTATCACAACTTAACATTTCAATGGTTTACTACCATCACAATATTATGAGGCCATTAAAATTTGTTCTACTTTCAAACATTTAAAAGGTTGCTAAACATCATTACAATGTATTCTAAATTCCATATATTTTCCAACTTCTATTGCATTTTCGCCCCACATGTATCAAAGCTAGATACATATAACATTACACATGTTGAACCATAATACTTAACTTGTACGCCGACTAAAACATGACGCCCCACGAATCCGAGAATAATTTCTCGGGTAAAAAAAAAAAAAAGCCAAATATTAACCCACAAAGAATAAATTATCCAATCACAGTTTGGAATCATTACATCACACTCTGGGAACACTAAATACCTCTTTACGATATCGGCCCATCTTCACTATGATGAAGCTAAATATATTAAACAGTTTTACCAACCACAGTTAGAAAAATATCAGAGAAGGTTCTCGTAGGTTTTGCCTAGCAACAACAGGTGAATGACGAGATCCAATCACAACATGACGCCACAGCAGAAAAATTGGTTTAGACAGAACGAAGCAAGCTTCCCTCACTAGAACTGGACATTAGTGTGCGTTGTAAACTTGCGTTAAAATTGGCAGATGCAATTTAACTCAATTTTGTCAATTTATCCATAGTTACGTTGAGACATAGTTGACGTTTGCTCGTGCGTGAATATCGTCAACTTTATTGAACAGTTATAAATATCTTCTTCGATTAAGGTAAGTCACATTCAAAATTTAATTGTGTTGTCGGTTAGGTACAAATGTTCAAAAAAATTTGGACGGTATCGTCTCAGAGCTGAGAGGCACTGTTGATACACACACGGGAGGACAGATGTAGCTGGCAGATGACAAGATCCTTATTTTTGATTTAGAATGTGCATTTTTATACCTACAGATATGTTCTATATTTTTGTACTCTGTTCGAGAGTATATTACTGCGATGGTTAATTGAACACAGCAATTAATTTTTAAATTAAGATTTTACTTATGTAAGTATAATGCGTTAATGTGGTTTGTCAGGAAGGAGTTACGTTTTATTCCGAAATTTCTTGCAAACACGCCATTTACCTCCAGTTACACTTTAACGTTCCAAAATCCTCTCTTCTCCTACTTTGTTCGACGATTACTCCATATTACTTTACTGTTAGTGTAACGTTCTGGAGCACAACCATGGTGAATACGGCTGCTGAAAATTTATTTTCGCGCTTTCTTTTTTTAACATCCTAAAATACAAATACGTGATTCGTACTATGTCTGACAGAAGGACAAGTCAGAATACTACATTTTCGCAGCACACAAAAAAATTGAAGAACTTGGAAAAACGCGTATTTTGTTGTAAAACTACAGAAAAATACCCTTTTGAATACATGATACAAACATTATTAGATGAAACACATGTATATCGACAAGTGCCATCTTATCGACTGTCTGTATGTATGCATGCATGTATTTATGTACTGTAATCGTGTATGTATGAGATTGTATGTATGTTCGCATGGTATGTCTGGAATTATTCGACAAGGTAGCTGACGACAAGACCAGTTATTTTAGTAACGCAACAAGAAATATTCTTTTTAAGCAAAATAATAGTTTACTTGAACTCCTACGATGGCCTCCTTGCAGTTGAACACACATTATTTAGTACAGTATATTACATATTGTTAAAATAAAATGACACACTAAGAGCAAGTCAAAATGACAAAACCTGAACTCACGAATATATCTATGTATGTAACAAAAATTTTAACCGTTCGGCAGCAGACCACACGTAATAAATTTTATGCACAGTCTTAAATCACTCTTTTCATACCAACACAAATTTTGTTACGTGAAAGAAACCTTTTGTTTAAGTATTATGAACTGCAAATTAGCGTTCCAGTAAGCGATTTTTTATGTACACATTTAATCGTGGCAAAAGTTGTATTTGCATGGAAAAAGATAATTAGTAACAATTATAGCAAAGTTGTTTTTAATTATGAAAGAAAATTTTTAAGTTTTATATTATTCTTCTTGGTAAATAATTTTTTCTCTAGTAAATCTCCACAAACAAAAAATGTTACTTTCTAAGCTTTCCCATTCTGTTATTTTTGAACAATTCTTGCAATGAGGGCAGGTTACAAACTAAAGAAGTATTTTGGACACACGCCATTGCAGCAAAAGGTGTCTCACAGAAAACCAGAGATAACACACAAACAGACATTCACGTGCAGAAATAAATTACTGCAAAGTTAAGAGCCTCATATGAATTTGTCTCATTGTTAAGGGCCGGAAAATTTTGCGGATTCCATGACTTGCATACTAGAATCCATTGTTCCATGCACATTCAAACCCCGTTCATTAATTCATTGTCCGCTGTTCCACTGAGAAGCAGTTAATGAACAAATTGTCAGGGCTTGAGTGTGCCCAGTCATTCAATCTGAGACATTTTCCGGCCCCTACTCATTGCTGTTAAGAAAATACCAATTAATGTGTTGGCAAACAAGTGTGACTAATAAATTCAATCTCTACTTTTTGTAGTTCGTAATTTACATTGTGATACAGTAATTTAATTAAGTTTTTCATAAGAGATAAAGCTACCATAAATTTGCGCCAAAGCTTTACTAAAGCAAGAAACTAGACGGACCCTAGAAACTGTACGTACTCCCCAGTAAGTAGTTAAGACAGAACCTCAAATATTAAGGGATATAGAGTTATTATATTTAAATGGATAAAAGATTCCTTTTGACAAAGGTGTTAATGAAGCACCGCGACAATAAGTAAGTAAACAGCGTAGAAGAACCGAGCCGTTTTGTACGGGTGAAACTTCTCTATCTGTTATTAAATAACTATTAGCCGTGACCGCAGTATAGTGGAGAGGTGAAATCCGTGTAAAGAGTGACAACCTTAAAATTTCAAAAATGAAATTGAGCATGTAATAAAATCGTTATTTAGAATATGAAGTATGTTTCAAAATAATAATGTAGACCAATACTTAACAGGCCCGCATATCTGAGTATACTACAGCGGTTAGGGTCTGGGAACAAATGGGTAATAAGACCGAATCTTGTTCATTCGCCACTTGGTTTATCGCCTCAACTGAAGGAACCAGCTCAAACGTGAAATACGGTACCCTTATTTGGGATGGCTCGGGGTTCGATTCACGGCCAGGCCATCCTGACTTAAGTTTTCAAAAAAAAAACATTCTTTTGGATGCCGGTATGGTTCCAAGACCACGGCCGATGTCTTCTCCGTGTACTGTTTAACCGTCTCTGATATCCCCGCTATCGACAGGACCTAAGTCCTACATACTTTACCTTGCATGGTCGCCTTTACTTGCAAGGCTCATAACTAGAGACCCCTATTTTTCGCGAAAAGAATTTTGCCCCAGTTTGTTTCAGTGCCTTACGTACACATCTGCAATTCTGCTTCATGGTTATTGGCAGCGTGTCTGTGTGAAGAGCCGTATCTCATTTGACTGAGCCAATTACAATAACGTTCCTGCAACAACACCCATCTGTGATTTGCTGGTAGAATACCAAGGCTCGCGAGAGTTAAAATATCCAATCACTGACCACGAAGCAGAACTGCAGATGTGTGCGTAAGGCACCGAAACCAAAGGAGGCAAAATTCTTTTCGCGAAAAACAAGGGTCCCTACTCATAACTAGAGCCGTGAGTTTGTGGAGGAAAGATTGGCACCATTTCGTTTAAATGTCTTATGTGCACAACTGCAGCTCTGCTTCTTTGTCAGACAATGGATGTAGTTAGTAACGCTCACTATGATTGGGCTTGTACACTGAGAGAAAAAATTTGTTGGTGCAAACAAAATTTGTGTGAATCAACCAAATCATATGTTTGTATAAGTGCAATTAGATATTTGTTTGCTCGTACCAAATTATTATGTTCCATCGATTTGATTGAGACAAATAGCTGTATTTTGTTAACAGTACGAAAGATTTAGATGGTGATAAAAATATTTCGTTCTACATATTAAATGCACATGCAACATTTTAACAACTAAAAACATATTTTTATAAAATAAAAATTTTTCGGAAATTTAAAAAATAAAAAAAGCATGGATACACCGGGATTTGATCCATTAACCTTCAGCGTGCCTCTTTCTATTCATGACCTAACCAACTGAACTGCGAATGCTTCGGTGACGATGGATTTGTTATTTGTATAGGAATAGGAATCTTTTTACGATTGTACTGCTGTATTTTCAAATATGTTTGTCTTCCGTCTTCGAGAAGGTAAACGACGTCAAATAATATTATTTTAATGATCGCTGCCTCCCACAGTATAAAGAACGAGACGTGCGCTTGCGGTGTTTTTCAATTTTATAGCACTTTTTTTCTGTGATCAAACTACTTAGCCACTTTGAAATTGTTATGACTAAATTTAAGATCCTTTAATTATGCTTATTAAGAGTTTAGACGCCCAACGTGTCGCACAAGCTTATATTTTGAAAGTCGAGGTATACAGTGTTCGCCATCTTATCGCTCACGCACGCCAGACAGCCACCTTACTCACGTCAACAAAATGGATATAGTTTCGCCAACAAAATCATTTAGTCCATTGAAAAAAATTTTAAGTTCAAAGCACTTTACTTATAACTATCAATATTATTTTGTTGACAAGTTTTAACGAGTTGTTTGTTTACACAAAATATTTATTCGACGTTCTATAGTAACCAAATATATGTTTGGCCCAAACAAAGTGCGTTTAAATGAATAATTTGAACGAGGGAAAATTTGTTTGGAGGACTCGAGGCTTGGTCTTGCCAAGAAAATACTGTTTAGTTGAAGCAAATATGACCCAAACAAATATATTTAGTATAATGTAATAATTCTTTCTCTCAGTGTACTGGCAAATCACAGACGTATGATGCCACAACAATCTTATTTTGATTGCTGAGGTTAAATGAGAGACATGTCTGAATAAAAGCACGCTATGCCAATATTGATGATGAAGAGCTTCAGATGTGCACTAATTTCAGAAAGTGTCACTTGTACGACCTCGTCATTTCACCGAACGTTTTTCCTACTCTTCCCTTACTCCCTCCACGAACCACTCTGCACACCTCCTCTAATAATGTTCTGTCAACTGCCGAGGTCGTAGAACTCCTCTACACTTCTTACCATCTACAAAACCACGGTCGTAGAAAAACAGGTCTGGACACTCGCCTATCTAACAATGTATTTTGCTTGACCCCCTTGTTGTTTGCCTGTAGTTCGTCAAGTTACCGAGAATGTCGTACTTTTTGGCGCTGTAAACCAGGCGGTCGGACTCGAACTCCGTCCACTTTTTTCCATTGTTAAAATTATAAAGTAAATAAAGATTGCTGGAGCCTTTTCTTAAAATTGTGAGCGAAGAAAGTATTTCATAAATTGATAAAAAATACGTTTTGATAAATTGTTTATCTTAGCGGAAAGGAAGTGGGCGGAGTTGAGTCCAACCGCCCTAACATCAGCGCCAATAAAACACAATATTCTCGGTAACTTGGTGAACTACAGCCAAACAACAAGGGGGTCAAGTTTCCAGGCGAGTGTCCAGTCCTGTTCTTCTACGGCCGTGACCCTGTCCATAAACCATATGCACCGTCTATTGGTGTTTATGTATCGTTCCTCCCATTGGCTACCACGAGACGCCAAGAGTTCGTACACCAGACATAAAGCCGAAACCCTATTGGCCATAGCATCCAACATTCGTCACCGCCCCGCATAACCTCCAGCGTAGTAGGGAGAGGAAGAAACTAAGTCGTGTCAACTGACGAGGTCGTAGAACGGACATAGTTCCACTTTTTCTTCTAAAATCAGATTACTACTACAGAACTGATTGTGGTAGGATCAACCTAGATAGTACTGAATAAAGATGGGAAAATTTCGCGAATTCAATTACCTGTATGTTATAATCAAATATCCTATGCATAATCAAGCCCCGACCATTTGTCCATTAGCTGCTGCTCAGTGGAACAGCAGTCAATACTCGAATAAACGGGGCTTGAGTATTCATAGGATATTTGATTCTAGCACGCAGGTCATTGAATTCGCGAAATTTTTCCAACCTTAGTAGGCGCTACTGACAAACTAGCAAACTTGTTGCTCCTGTTTTAACAGAAGTATAGCACCTACAATAATACCTTTCTTGCAAATTGTATTTTTAATTTGTTAACATTATTGTCCCATTTTTAAATATATGCATAGTAATATAGCCAGTGGTATAGCCTTTGTACAGAAAATTTTAAATAGAAAGACTGACCATAGTCGGTAACAAGGGTCAGATACTCATATTAAATAACAGTTGCCGTATTAGTCCGAAGACTTTTAAGGTTTAGGGAAAACCACGGGAAATCGAAACAAGGAAAGCCGAAATAAAATTTCGAACACACGTCACTCAATTGTAAGCTGTATTACCTCGCCGTCACCTTGCTGGTTGAGCATGGTATGTAAACCAAAACCAACTTTTAAATCAATACTTGCAATCTGCAGATTTCCTGAAGCCGAAAAAAAAAAACAACTTCGAGAAATTTGCTGTCAACATACTCTACTTAGAGCAAATAAGTAAGCTAACTGTTTTGGTCGGCGAAAATTCTAATGTTTTATTCCATAGCAAATTAATACGTATTACTAACCCACAAAAGTTAATTAATATTTCCCTAATTTTAAACTGTGATTATTAACTCCCTTTCTTGTCTGTCCCTATGTTCGGCAACAATGAGATACGGCAGCAATAGATCTAGAGACCTGAAACTTAAACATAACTCAGAACTGGATGATAACGCAATATAAGAATAGAAAATTTATGGACTAGTAATCATAAATAAAACTACTGAGATAGGCATGTTACGTTTTTAAATCATATGATTGCCAAATTTCACGTACAAGAGTAAAAACCAGAAAATAATATTAAGTGTAAAACAACTTAATTTTAATACACCACTTTTTTAAAACGGACTAAATAGTGCAAAATTATTTCTCTTGCGAAAATACTTGTAACATTGCACCGTTTGGGTGCCTACAGCGCTCTCGTCGGCGGTGCACAGTGGACCACGTGACTATTTTATGGCTCAGAAGGTTGTTTTGTATTGCTATATTTCTTTGCTCTTACTCTATGCTTCCCCTTCTCCTCTTCCCTGCTCAGACGCGTTAGCTAGACTCTGGCCAGGTTGAACTAAGGTTCTTGTGTGGGCCGTCAGCTCACTCTTTCCTTTCTCTTCTGGACGTGGGCACTGATAATGTAAGTACTTCCGAGCTCCTAGTGTAGTGTGATAGGGTAGGTTGGGGACTTGTCCCCCCATGGCGAGCAAGGTGGCTGCCGTCATGTGCTGTGTTTAAATTAGTTTAATTATTGCTTTAATGTCTTTTCTAAATTCCTTTTTTCGGTCGCCGTCTGATAAAAATTATATCTTGGTATTAAAATGTTTTTTGTAGGTTTTGCTATTGCTTTTTGCTTTGTGATTTTTCCACTTGGAATTTATTAGCTGTTGTATTTACCTGTTGCTTGATTGCCCGATGGCTTTTTGCGCACACGTGTGTTGCTTCATTAACTTCTAGCTTTGCTTCTCCCGATTTTGACATTTTGGAGCCCGCGGAAGTAACTACCTTTTGTAATGACTTGCCCAGATTTTTTTAGTTTGTATACTTTGTATTTTGTGATACTTGTAAAACTATTTAATATAACTTGTAACTTTTTCAAACATTAATTTTCAGTCTCACAGACGCTAGTAATGTCCACTGTGTGGACACATATTTAAATTGCCAACTTTGTAATTTCTGATTAGTAAAACTTGTTTGTTTATACATTTGTAATTTGTAATATTTGTTATAATCCGCAACACGCGGTATGTTACAAAATTCTGCGCTACAACTCTGCTGTGTGCTAATACCTGCCACTTTATTTTTCATGTTTACGATGGCAAGCAACGTTTCATTCGTTTATGGACTTCCTAAGGCAGACCTTGAGACGTTTCTTCAAGATTGCGAGATTCAATATGACGTGGGTTCGACGGTTGTACAGTTACGGCGTCTTGCCGTTGATTTTCTTCGCAGTGAACGGGGCGAAACGTCCAGCTTACGTCCGCCAAGTTCCATGGAAGCACCAGGGGTGAGTAACACTCATA
>PNEQ01131513.1:0-13503 GCA_003012365.1 Medauroidea extradentata
ACTCTCATTTTTTACTCAATTTATAATTAGCCTTCAAGGTAAGTTCCTAACAGTGTAAATTATTTTGCATTGTATATTTGTTAAAAAATTCAATTTACTTGATATTCGATTCGATATTCGATTCGAATTCGTGAATATTTCAACATATTCGCTTCGAATTCGCTTCGAAATGAAATTTTCATATTCGCCCACCCCTAGTGTTATTTAAAAAAAAGGAGGGGGGGGTTATTTTCAGTAGTTGATAACTGTGGAGAAACCAACAAAATAATTTGAAAATAAGAGTGGCTGTTAATAAAATTAGAGACAAACTCTATTAACTGGAAATTAATAACAGAAACAAAATAAAAAATTATGTATCAATCACTTAGTATATTCACTGGTTTCAGCATACATTTTCAAATTCAGAAAAGGTCACGTTGAAAATATAAACAAAACTACGTATATGCAAATGACAGTAAATTTTCTTGAAGAAGTACAAACTGAAAATATGAAACAAAAATGTTTTTGGTATTATGACAAATACATTCACTTGTCTCAGCACAAATCTTCAAATGCAAAAATTGCCATTGTGGCAAGTTTACTGTCTTTGAGTGTGACTCTTAAAACAACTGTTGGGTAAAACACCAACATCTTCATAATACAGTAACGATAAACTCATACCTGAGACCCTTAGTATAAGGTGCAAGTTATATTGGAGAGTGGCTATGAAGTGTCTCTTATGCCTGAGACCTGATATAAGACTGTACATGCTGGTTGCAGGCTACTGTCTCTTTCTTACAAGTACTTGCAGGCCCATAGTGCTACAGGTCTGGCTACTGTTCTCTTGTTGCTGCAGGACTGGTGACTGTCGTTTAGTTGCTGCAGGTCTACTTACAGTTCTGTTGTTTGCTGGATGACTCACAACAGTTCTGTTGTTGCCTCAGACTAATGGCTGTTCTCTTGTTGGTGCAGGTTGAGGTGGTACATGGCAAACTGGACGACGTCAGGACAGACAGCCAGGAACTGAGGACGCAGCTCCGGGAGACATCTCGCATGGTAAGAGCACGTTATGTCTATTATAGTCCCTGTCCTGCGTGTGTGTGTGAAGCAGTTCTACAGTAGATGTATGATTGTTACAGGCAGCAGAGAGCTCCAGGGCAGAGCAGGGACCACCCAGGAAGAGAGTGAGATTACAGTTTGCGAATACTAGTCAGGTGAGCTGCGGGTAACCGATGTTGTCGTTATGTCTTGTAGTGTGTCACACAAACCTGAGTGTGTTTGTTTTCTTTGTTACAGGCACCTGATAATGAACAGGAACAGAACACTACAGAAGCCAACACCCAGGTCCCGCCAGCTGCAGATCCAGGGAAGGTAAGTAACATAAGAACATTTCTAAGATCTACTTTCATTCTATTCTCACTGACAAGACTTATTTGAAAATTTTTAAGTTATTCTCCGTTCACTGTTACCTGAGTTTTAGAATAAACAAATCAAATTATAAACAAACAGGTTCATTGGCTGCCGACCACCGTACACTATTATCTTGCATATGAAATAGATCCTTGTTACCTGTTGTGTACATACAAACAGTGATAGTAAAAGTACACAGAAAATGTAATTGGGCTCAAGTACAATTACTTGAATAAAATTGAAACTAATTACAAGTACAAATTAGGTTCTTTTCACAAAAGTAATCAGTAAAATTACAGTTACTACTTATCTTTACTTTGAAATTTCCGATACACATTATAATATAAACTATTTTTTTCTTATTAGCATTAACATATTTTATAATACAAAAACATAGTAATAATTACGTTACAGAAAAATTATTCATCAAATGTAACTGCAGAAAAATACATTATGTATTCAAAGACATGCACCCATTTTAAATACAATAACTATTTACTAGAAGCCATGTCACATATTGCATCCCCTTTGATGCAGTTTGCTTATATAGTATGTTTACCACCATAAATCGTCATTTTAGCAGAAAACAATTGAAACTGCCACGTTATTTCTACTTAATGCACAGAAAAACCAAAAACCCAACTTTCAACATTTTGAATTTACTTTGCAGAATAACAGTATCTTAAAATCACTATCTCCTAGCTTTCATCTCTTAAATGACAATACATCTTTGCCTACGCTAAACAGTCTTTCTATTGGTGCACTTAAAGGTAAAGAAGCATTGAACTTCAAGAAAGCAGCTTTAACAGTGGGATAGTGGCTAAGAATTTGAATGCTAAATTCAGAGTTCAAAATATATTAATTTACTGTCTCTAAAACTAGGGAAGAGGGGAAAACTGAAATATTAAATATGTAGGTAAACAGTTGGAAACAAATTTGAAGAATAAAATTAAATGAAACTTTATCTACGAAGTAAACAAAATGTAACTATTACTCGTAACAATTACATTAATTTAACTAGAAGTACAATACATATCAAAATTAAGTTTTCGTAAAAGTAACAAACTACAAGTAAGAATTATTCAAAAAATAATAGTTACTGGTAATGAAATTACTTGTAATTTGTTACGTTCCATCACTGCATATAAATTTACCTCTCTATCACCTAATGAGAGTGTTTAATTAACACATATTTAATACAGGTACACAATCCTTTATCAAAAATTCTGAAACCCGAATAGCTCCAAAATCCTAAATTTTTTTGAGGCTCAGGCAGCAAAATTTTTTAGTGGCTCAAGCGGCAAAATTTTTGTTTGCACAGCAACCGACGAGTTTGAGTCACGTCGTGGCTCATCTGTTCGAAACAAATACAGTAAGTACATCCAGCAAAGATTGCATGCATCGTTCATTTTTCCGCACATAGCAAACATAAAAAAGTGAAAGATAATCTAAATCTGTTATAGTCAATAGTATCGTAGGTTGGTTATACTGAGACAGCATCCAATGTTCTTTTTAACAAACGCAGCTGACAACACACAACCACCTGGCACAACCTCTCGGCTCAAAAGCACTAAACAGAATGCCCGACCAACACAGTCACGCTTCCTTCCCTGCTACAGAGCCCCTGGCGACCACCCAACACACTAAGGAAATAAGAAATGTTACTAAAAACTAAAACTATGTTAAATATAATGAAAAATTACAATCTTTATAATCGTAAACCACAACATAAACGACAATATTACTTACTAAAACATAATTACACTTTAAATTACAGAACAAACTTTAATACATCCAAACGGCATGTCTATCGATTGGCCCACGCCGGCCCGTGTAAAACATATCACTGTCTCTCTTGCACACTCAACTTGCGACCGCGCACATGCGCTTTAGTGAAAAAAATAGTAGTAAGTACAGTTTAAATCTGAATTTAGCTATTCCAGGAACTGGGTAGGCACACCTGCGCCGTTACACTCAACTTGCCAACAATACACCCAGCCTGAAGTTAAATACAATTATTGTTCAAATTATTTAAACTGCCTTAAATTATTATCTTAAACTAACACTTAAACACAAAGTAATCTCAACCTAAACAAACTAATGTAGATTAAATATAAAATAGAATAATTTCAATACTTATGCAGGTAAAGATGAAATACTGTCCTTCTTAACTCCTGTCAACAATACCTGAAGATAATGAACGAAAATAGATAGTAGCAAAGTCAATAAATTACTCAAAAGTAAATAAACAAAATGAAAATAACAATAAAGGAAAATAATAAGGCCTAAGTGGTGAGTGCACCGCCTCACATTAGGTGAATTTGTAAATACTACAAAATTTTTGCATCTCTAAAGGAATTGATTTGCAGTATTCTCTGCCATATAGTACACAGATGAACCAAAAAATGACTGGATAAATTGTACACATTTGGACAAAGTTCATACGAAATTTGCTGAAACTATTGTACCTCATTGTCATTCTAGCATCAGTCGTCAACATATGAACTCAACCGGCCTCCAACCAAAGCCAATCAAAGAAACGTTCCAGCAAAATTATGTTATGGAATAAAACATTTTATCAAAGTTTAGAATTTTTAGATGCCAAGCAGCCATGTACGTGAAATCTCAGTATAAAGTACTTCAGTATTAAGTACTTTTCATTATAAAGTACATAATTTCAAACACCTAGAAAGAGTTTTTAATTTAACTGTTCAGTTTGAAGTATTTTCAATATTAAGTATACAATTTTTAGTTCCCTTCAAGTACTTTGTAATGAGATTTCCTTGTTATCGTTTGTGGGATGTAAAGGAAAATAAAATTAATGTAGCTTGAGATGTCAAATTTAAGGCTCGGTTTCAGTTGCCATATTGATTTTTTTTTTTTTTTTTTTTTTTTAAATTCTTAGAAGATAAATGTTAATACAAGATTATACCTTAAAATCTATTTACATTTCGCTACAGTACAGAGCTTGCGATTTAGCTGTTAAAATATGATTATACCATAATCTGTGTGGCAAATTTTTTATATTCATAATTCGCCCGACAAATTGCGACCTAACTGTACATTACTAGCTCAATTGCCATGCTTGTACTGTAGCTCGAGGTAAATAGAATTTGCGGTATAGTCGCCGATTTAACATTTCTCTTCACAGAATTCCAAAAAAGCGAAAAATAGCCTTTAATGAAATGAAAGTAAAATTTAATGGCGACAAGATGAGGGAGAAATTTAAAATTTTCGTCTCGTACTTAAATGAGTATAAAGTTTGTACAGCATATTGTTTAATGCTACAAGGTGAGGAGCCACAAAGTTTCAAAGAGGGGGACTGTGATAAGAAATGAAAAGAAATTATTATCATTGAAATTAAATAAGTGAGCTTGGAAAATAATTGAGCAGATATGATGACTAAATCATTGCGAAAGGAAAAGGTTTTTTAAATTCAGAGACTTACTAAATATTGTATAATGGCAATTGGGAAGTTGTCATCACTTATTGCTACAACAATTTTTTATTCTTTGTAGAAATCGAGGAGGAGTGTTAGAGTTATTGAAGTAAACATAACCACATATAACCCTATGACATAAAATGGACTGTTCTTTTGTGTGCATGTGCGTGCGTGTTTTTTTTTCCAGATATGTAATTTAAAATGGTCAGGTATGTTACAAGGTGTTTTACGGAAATATTTCTAACTCAGGTTTCAAGGGACCTGTGAAAATAAGTGTTACATGCAAGAAAATGTTATAAGGAGGATTCATTATTTTTACATCGACAAATAGCACAAAAGTAACTTCCAATGTTATAGTTTGTGTACAATTAAGCAGGCTTTTACTAAATTTAATTGTGTTGCAAGGCCATCATAAACATGATGCATGTATTGTGTGCATTTAGAGATTCACGCACATGTCTTCTGTACGTTCATGATCATTATCTTCATGATCACAGGCTTTTATCATCACTGTAATTTACACTTATGACACTCTCCCAAACATAAATTTGTTTTTGTAGATATCTTCAGCCTGTGGCGTGGTTATTACGGTATACCTATTTTAAAAAACTGTTTTGAAAAATTTTGGCCTGAATTATGGTTATTGCCTGAAAAATGATGATGTTACATTCAGTAAAATAATATGTTCAGGAATGTTATGACAGGGCTATACTGTTTGGTGATATATATTGAAACCATAATGGTATGTGTTCAGGTGTACATATGCTCTGTCTGTGCTCATAAAATTTCTTTTGATTTGTTTGAGTGCAAGCAAAGTCGACACTAGATACTGTAACGATGATCATTATAGGATAGTTGTTAATCTCAGAGACTTGTTCTATACATAGTGAGGTGATGCGTTGTACATATTTTGTGCTTTCAGGTACAGAGGAGATGTACGGGACCAAATTGTGCAAGACACCACTCACCAGAGATAAACAAACTGGTAATAAGACATGTGTTGTGACAGTATCTATCAACTATAGCTGTGATAAGGGCCTGACTGAGTCTCTTCACTTTACTAGTTACAATATCCTGTGTGCAGACTAGACTTGACCTGCCCGACCGAGCCTGAAGCATGTATCATAAAAGGCTACAGTCTCAGAAGTGTTATGTCATATGACCAAAGCCAAACATAATACTGTACAGTAAAATCTCTTTATGACGACCCCTCACAGTTTCCGAGATTAGGGTCGTTATAGAGAGGTGGTCGTTATAAGATTTCCGACCCATTCGGAACCTCTAAATGCGAAAACTGCCTATTTTGACATAAAGTCCATGTTCGGTCATCTTAAGCAATAATAAGTCGTACATTTAAACTCAGCTATAAACAAAATTTATGATCAGGCGTCTTTTAGAGAAAAGGCGATAGTGTATTCTACTCTTGGGGCTTTTCTTTTACGCTGTGAACACTTAGAAAGTCACGCGCTTTGAGGTTACGTGCCGTGTCGCTGCGTGCTTGTTATCGGCCGGCCGGGTGGATAGACTTTGATGAGGGGGGGGGAGGTAAGTGCTGGAGATGGATGCGCCGATCAATACCACAGCCACAGCAGCTGTCCTAGTCTGCACGTCAGCCTGCTCTGCTTTGAGACCGACTGAAAGATAATCGCGGGCGTGCACTGTGACGTTACGTTTTCGCTCAGTTAAAATATTAAAGTTACATGTCAATGTGTATAATATTTTGTTCATGACAAAGAAAATGTAACGACATGGCCCCCACTTAAAAGTGTAGTGTTAGTTAACAGCATAGTCGTAGGGGTTGTACAAGCAAATGTTTAAATTTATTAAAGAGTACGCAAGAAAAAACAAATCACGAAAAATCTACAAGTAAACTAGTAATAAACTTACCAGATATAATATCCAACAAATGTGATAAATTGGGTAGATCATTTGTTTACTATTATCACTGCGTTGACTGGACACTAAACAAACACACAATAAAATAAAAGTCTGACACATTAAAGGGCCGAACAACTGTTTCCTATTTTTTTTTAAAGTCCACATCGTACGCCTTAGTTTTTTTACGTTTGCATTGCATCCTTCCTTCTGCATTGCATTAACGATCTCGTCCCTCATTTTTAAGATCGTAAACATTGTTGATTTCGGGATGCCGAACTCCCGCGCAATTTCTAACTTCGGCTTCTGTGTCGATTCCACTTCCTTGATTATTTCATACTTCTTCAGAAGCGACAAGCCGACTCACTTTCCACTATGGAAATATTGAAAGCCCGTATGAAGTTTTACAAAATGTACGGGTCGTCAAAAATAGTTTACAGATTCAACAAGCCTAATAATCTTAACCAAATCGAAAGCCAAAATAACTGCGTGGGTCGTCAATAATCGTTTACAAACTCAAAGCAAATAAATTACCAAATTGAAATCGTGAAAATCAAAGCATAATAAGTTGTCATAAATCGTAAAACACCAAGAGATATCCAAAAGTCGCGCAGTCAAGTCGTTATAATAGAGCAAACAGAGAGCGTTTAGCATATCCAACAGCAAGCGAGAGAACACTGGTATTCACGTGAGGCGTGAGGGGAAAAGAAGATAAAAGTACCGTTACGGCTGGAGAGAGGAAGGATGAGTCACCGCTTGCCGCGTGGAGTGGAGTACAGTTCTCACCACTAGAAACGCAACACGGCGCACAAAAACCTATTTTTTGTCGATTTCCTTGAAATTTGAAATTAAAAAAAATTAAAAAATCATGGTTTCCCAAAAACGGTTTGCTATAGACAGGTGGTCTTTATAAAATGGGTCGTTATAAAGAGGTTTTACTGTATTATTATAATCAGCTACCCTATTTATAGTCTTCAACTCTGACCACCCACCCACATTGCCCCCGGCACCTGACAACAGTAGTGTGTTCTCATGGCAATTTTCACACGTTACTGTATGTTCATGGTTGTGTACAATACTTTTTCTGTTTGGTTGCATTATAACAATAGACAATATTATGGTATTCTGGCAAACAGTGTGTGAAAACAAATGTTGCGTGCACTAGAAATTATACTGCTAGTGATGTTTAAGCTTTATACTTGACACAGTGCTACCCATGAGGTAGATGAAAAATGGGCGTGATAATGCAACAGTGGGTCTAGGGTATTTGGCCCGGCTGAGTCGGGAACAGAGACCTTAGGGTGTATAGGGCTTGTTGATGTATATCGGGGAGTTGTCGTTTGCGTACCTTCCACATTTCCTGTCAGAAATAGAAGCACGCTCACACATGCACATATTCAGACATTAGTGAAAGAAAAGCTGTACTGTACTTGGTTTGAGACGTTGACTTGGGTCAGTAGTCTGGTACAGAGGCATACATACAGTGACCAATTGCCATGCTGTAGATGCACCTTCATTGTTCTCAGGCATGTGTGTTGCAGAGAATACGGTATAGTACTGAAAAATTATGCTTTATTACAGAGGAAAAATAATACAGAAATTATCTCCTTGTCTGGAAGACACTTGCTTTGCTTGAGCTAGCCCATGACCACGTGCAGCTATAAACCAGAAATGCCTGTGTTGCTCGTTATGTTAAATTGAAGATAGTTTCTGGCCAAAACTTGTGCCATGAGAAACAGTGCGCATAAGAGGGTGAAAATTAACTAAGTTTCTGGTTGTAGATAAGTTTGTAACAAAGTTATGAAACTGAGTTATGTTAGCTAAATAAGTATGAAGCTCCCTCACATGTAAACACATCTGGCCGCACTGAACTCTGGCAAACAACTGAGGCAAGCAGTGGCACTTGCAGTGCGCATGGGCAGCTCTAACATCACGTAAGTTTCAAATTCAAACAGCAAAACTACAATTCATAATTAATAATAAAAAGTAGATACGTACATGCTCGGCCTATGCCTTGCATGCAAAATTCATGTATGTAAGAACCATGAACGTACATGCACTGAATAAAATAATTAACAAGTGCAGTAGAACCTCGTTAATCCGTGATGCACTGATTTGGGAATCAGATAATTTGGGGTGATTTTAGAGGCTTCACCTCAGACCAATGGAAATAGCTGCGTCCGCCTCTCTATGTTTACTAAATATCTCGTTGGTTGGATCCTGTGGTCAGGATGTTTACTGTTCCAACTGAAATGGGATATATATATATATATTTATTTATTTATAAAGTTAATATTTTAAATGGCCTGCAAATTTCTATTTTAAATTTTTTTAGTATCTCTCTGTAGCATTTAAATACTGTAAGTTAATTAGGCTTTCATAGTTATTTAAAGCAGAAAAATTTCAACTATAGAAGATTGCTTGTTATTTCAAGAGGATATCTCTTCCGTTGCAACCTGGTGCAAGGATAATCACATGACCTTTAATCCTGACAAAACCCAGCTCATCAACTGTACCTGGAAACATAAACCAATCAAATTTTTTTTACGTACTTACTTCTCAATCAAACCTTTCAATTCAATTCCTACATTAAAGATCTAGGAATTACGTATGTTGATCGTCTTAAAAGCACCACTACTAATAGAATCTTTGGACTCGTTAAGCATATTACTTATTATGCAACTAACACTGAGTCAACTATCTGCTTACATTACCTACTCATCCGTTCTAAATTAGATTATGGGTCAGTCATTTGGTATTCCTTATCCTTATCAAACAGTCATAAATTGGAAAGAAATTCAAAATAAATACATCTCCTATATAAAATGGAAATTTGACAGAGATTTCACTCCCCTCCAACTCTCCCAAAGAAGATTTCTCACAGATGGCCTGTTCATACACAACATTTTAACTAACCACATTTCCTGTCCCAATATTTTTCAATACATTGGCTTAAAAGTCCATCATGGTGCCAGGCCAAAAGGCCTATGTACCGTAAATACTTAAAAGGTGATAATGGCCTACTTTTCAGACTAGTTAGTAACTATAACATACTGCACACCAAATTTGACTTTGCTTAACAACTTATTCAATTTTGTTTGTAAAATTTTTGACAGTATTTCTAAGGCAGCTTCCCCTCCCCAGGTCGACCAGGATAGCAGGATATCCGCGTCTGGTTCACATGGGCGGGGGCAGCTGTTACTTTTCATACAACTGCCTTTTTAGGTAGGCTGTTTGTAATTTATTTACGTATTGTACGTTGTATATGTTCAGTTGTACTTAGGTGTTTGGTGTCTATGTCTTGTTTTGTCTGTCTTGTTCACATTTTTCTTGGCCTTGTAGTAAATGTTCCGGTTGTAGCTTTAAGGCACTTTGCTGTTGTTACAATCGTATAGTTTGTTTAATAAATAAATAAGTTGTGTCGAGAAAAAAGGAGAAGCAGTTAGTGCAGATTCTGTTGCTGCCGCATCATATCCCAACACTCTAGATGACAGTATTGCAGAGGGAAATTTTAGTCCTAAGCAGGTGTATAATGCTGATGAGACAAGCTTGTACTGGAAGAAAATGGCCGACAGGACTTATAATATATCAAGAGGGGATAATGCTGCTCCTGGACTGAAGGCTTCCAAGGACAGGCTAACACTATTACTTTGTGCAAACGCAGCTGGAGATAACAAATTGAAACTCTTACTAGTGTACCACTCTGAAAATCCCAGGCCACTTAAGGGCTGCTCAAAACCACATTTGCCAGTAATATGGAGATTAAACCATACAGCATGGGTCACACAGGCAGTTTTCACAGATTGGTTTACAAAGAATTTTGTAGAAGAAGTAACACGATACAATAAAGCTAACAACCTTGACAATAAGTCACTGCTTATTCTGGACGATGCACCTGATCAGCCAACTCATCTGTCAGATCTGCACGAAAATTTTCAGGTTGTTTTTTTTGTCGAAAAACACTACATAACTGTTACAGCCAATGGACCAAGGGGTTATTGCTACTACAGTGAAATTTCAGCAGGCAATTAAAGCAATCGATGGAGAAGTGAAACCATCAATGACGGAATATTGTGTCATATTCAATTAAAAATGCCATTGACAACATCTCTGCAAGCTGGACTGAGGGAACACCTTGTCTTAGTGGTGTTTGTAAGAAGTTATGACCCTCCGTTAGAGAAGAATTCCGTGGTTTTCAGCCTATTGAGAAACAGTTAGAAGATGCAGCAGAGGAAGTTGTCGAAATAGGAAAAAAACTTGGATTTGAGAAACACAAAGCAACTGATGTCAACGAACTGATCATTTCATATGATGTGGAACTCACTGCGGAAGACATACAGAGATGGACATTGGTGATGATATTGCCTCTAAAACTGGATGAGAACTGACAGCAAAAGACCTGGCTAAATTTTTTAGCAAAATGAATTAAGCATGCACAATTTTAGAAGACAAAGATCGCAATGAAAATAGAAGTTCTACCTTCAAAAACGAAATCGGCAAGCTCTGTCATGTGTACAGAGATCTGCACGAGGAGAAGAAAAAAAGTGCCAAACAAACATGGCTAGAAAGTATTTTGCACCTGTTCATCACTCCACGTAGCAGGCCCCTGTGAACTTGGCTGGCAGAGGCGGCTACCTGCACACTTATCTTGGGTAACAGCAGATATCGTCTAGAGTATTCCTGTGCGTACTGTGTCACATTGCCATAACGTCACACTCTTAAATTACGTAAACGCTCGTCCCCAATTATTAACGCTATTATATTATAACTTAAAAATACTAGCTTTCTCCCTGCACCACTGCTGATCGCCATGTTGCCGTTTGTTTTTGTGCCGGTGTAATGTGTTACCATGTAAGGTCACAGGTCGCAGTTATTATTTATAAAACAGCATTTACTTACGTCCCAGTTGTTATCCAGTGTTATTTTCCATGTATAGTTGCAGCTGGCAAACTTTATTACCAATGTTTATTTACAAACACGGCTGAGTGCTTCACCAGTGTTACGAATCCTATGCACGAGACTTAGTAAAATGCAGTAATAAATAAATAACGGGAAATATGCACGTAAATAATTATTGAATTTGTTGTTTATTATTTTTAATGTGTCTAGAGTGATGTAATTATTTGCATGTATTAATTATAGTGGTTAACCACAACACCAGTGAAATTTATGTCAGGCGAGATGTTTGTTTCTGCAGTTGAATGTTTTTGTGCCACGAGTAAGTAATTTCATTTTGTGTGGGTGGCGCTACTGCAGCAGTACACAGCTTTGAGCGGCCAAGCGGCCATTTTACTAATGGTACTTCTGCCCTTCTGGCGAGTATAAAAGACAGGCGTTTCGCCCAAGTTAGTCAGTCGTCGGCGGCTTGGCCTTCGGGCCGGGTCGGCCTGGCACTCCTTCTCTTCCTTCCTTGTGAGTTGTGACGGTAGCCTGCCACCTAGATCCTCCAACCCCATCTCATCACCCTTTACCACTCCTACGTTGCTCAGGCCGGCTCAACATGATTGCTAAGCCAGCTTGGCTGCAATTCAGCCTTGCACAAGCATGGAGACCTATCTTTGCGCTACAGTCTCTAATCTCCATGCCCTTAACGTGCTAAAAGTAAAGTGAAGTTGCGCACTTACATTAAATACTAGTCATGTTGTCAGTCAGTTATCGGCCTATAGGGTCATATCTTGTAAAGAGGTCATAGATATGTTGTAACTTCTCAGGGATCAACTATGATCACCTTGGCCACAAGCAAGGCCTAATTGTTACCCTGTGTTGTCACGGTCCGAAGTGCCTTCGTAACTTTTGTTTGTATCCAGTGAGCTTTGTCGCATGGCCTGAAGTGCCCTACCGTATTAGTTGTACTCTTCAGCATACGCCTTGCTGTCATCTTGTTGTATCTTTAGGGTTGAATTCCCATAGTTCCTCAAAACATCTATTGTAAGCTTATAGTCAGTAATTCATCATTCAAATTAAGCTTTTAAAAATAGCATAAACATATATTTTTTCCTAGTCATCTACATTTTATAAACAATCTATATTGTAATGTGCCCAAGGATGTACCCTATAATTTTTTTTTGTGTGTTTGCTTGATGCTATCTTAAGTCAAGGCCGCAACTCTCGACATACCAGGAGCAGGTACAACTGGCCTTGGCATAATAATGTGCATAATTTAAATGATGAGCTTTTGTCATCCTGGCTAAACCTCAGTGCTCAGCCAGAGCAGAGAGAGCACCCAATTTTAAGTAACGATCCTTTGATATAATTCGTAGTTCACTGTCTCTATATGATGATTTTCATGTATGTTGTACGTATTGATTGAAACCCAGGTCTGTAAAGCTTGCTAAACCAGCACTGTTGCCAGAACTAAGTAAATAATAAATATAGTATGATTAGTAGCGGTGAGCAGTAAGTCAATTTCACTATTGGTAACTTAACTAAACTACTGCTGGGGTGCAAGAATAAAATAGCAATTATGTTTAAATATAACATTGTTAATTACAAATAAAACAGAAAAAGTTGTGCACAAGTACTCACAGGATGGTACTTGCAGATAGAAACACACACACATAGGACAAACACATTTCTCTGCGGACGCGCGGTCACAACGTTTCGCAGACTACATCTGCTTCATCAGGTGAGTGGAGGCACACTGAAGTCTATTGTCCAGCGGTGGTTGGTAATCAATACACCTAGCGGCCAGAGGGCGAACTAAGGTGCGGCGGGAAGTTTGAAATAAGGGTTTGTTATCTGAGGTTAAGGCCAGGTGGCTGTCTGGATTTTGTAATGTATTGATGTGCCAGTTCCCA
>PNEQ01131521.1:10072-42912 GCA_003012365.1 Medauroidea extradentata
TATATATATATATATATATATATATATATATATATATATATATATATATATATATATATATATATATATATATATACATACGCAGACACAGAATAATTCATTTTGTTTATTTGATATTATTGCAGTTATGTTTATTGGATAGATAATAACCAATAGTTTTGAAAATTGTATTTAAATTCGGGATAGTTAGAGGGATACATGTCAATTCTCCCTCCTTCTGGTTACACCCATGATAGTTTTAAGAAGCTCTACACACTGTTCGGAGGTCTGGGAAGGCTGCCACCTTAAGGCGCCCGACTGGTGAAGTGAATTATTAAAATTATTTTGGTCAGCACTAAATATCTGGGGGTGGGGGATATCCCCGAGAAAACCTGCCGACCAATGGTATCGCCCGGCACGGTTCCAACATGAGAAAATCCGAGGACAGACCTTGCCGGGAGTGGAGCTCGGATAGCCTTGGCACAGACCACGGCCGTAGAAGAACAGGTCTGGACACTGGCCTGGATATTTGACCCCCTTGTTGTTTGGCTGTAGTTCACCAAGTTACCGAGAATATTGTTTTTTATTGGCGCTGCTGTTAGGGCGGTCGGACTAAACTCCGCCCACTTCCTTTCCGCTAAGATAAACAATTTATCAAAACGTATTTTTTTTATCAATTTATGAAATACTTTCTTCGCTTACAAATTTAAGAAAAGGCTCCAGCAATCTTTATTTACTTTATAAATTTAACAATAAAAAAAAGTGGACGGAGTTTGAGTCCGACCGCCCGGAAAACAGCACCAAAAAGTACGGCATTCTCGGTAACTTGACGAACTATAGCCGAACAACATGGGGGTCAAGCAAAATACATTGTTAGATAGGCGAGTGTCCAGACCTGTTCTTCTACGACCGTGGCACAGACTAAATAGTAATACAGACACGAACTGACGTGGCGGGTCGTTTGATGATGGCGAACTTCGCCGCTTATTATTGGCTGCCCGAGACTGTTGATGCCAGCCCCGTGTATGTTTTGCTCCTATATGTTACTGCAGGTTTCCTATTGACCTGGCTGCCATTATTAGAGCAACTGACTTACACGCTGATTGGCAGAAGGTGTTTCCGCCATGTTGCTGGCCAGGGAAGCCATTTTGCTGGCGTGTGTGACTGAGTTCGCTGGCATACCGGCTATTTCACTTCTGTATATAAAATATTCTGTGGCCTTGGTGGGAGGCCTGTGTACTGGCCTCTATGCCAACCACGGTCCTCGCTGGTGAACGGCGTGTCTGTGTATAAGTAGGGGGGGGGGGGGCAAAGACGATGAGACACTGCGGGTGACGCACGCCGGCAAATGTGTTGTGGTATCGCTTCTACGCCCAGTGTTGTCGCCGTGACGTTTTGACGTTTTTACTGTGCGACTCTAAGAGGGCGTGGTACATAATTCAACACTAAAAGCATTAATCGATGACTGTAGGTTACTTGCAGCCAATTTGCGAAAATTAAACAATAGCAATCCTAGACAATAGTTTTAGCCTACGTTTTAAACAAAATTCTTTCCAGTGTTAGGAACTTCTGAGGCACAATCTCTGACGCCGGAACCTCGTGCATTTAACTGCGGCGCAAGAGATCACGCGTAACGAATTAGTAATTTTGGATAAATATTTACTCATAAAGTTGGCAAATACCATTATCTAGGTATGTCATTGAGTATTTTATCCATATTGGCTTCGAAAAAAGCGTAGAAATCAATTGATGTTTTCAGCGTTTATTTATCAACCACGTACTCTTAAGCGGTTATACGTCATTCGGGGTAAACTGAGTACTAATGATTTAACTATGATAAAATCACTAGCAATTACTGCATACAATTCAACATGAACGATACTTACCTTACTCGTTGTACGGTTGGCAGCTAATTGCTGACCGTAGTTCCATGTATTTACTTATTAAAATGAAACAATACTAAAATAAAATCTACCCAATTCGGCATATTTGTGTTTTACATAGTAAAAAAAATTTATTTTTATCAAACTATATGGGTTCCTACCGACCGCACAATTTATCTTACAGGCACAATTATCGAGTGACGTGTCCAGAGATGTTGGATATTTCCCATCGTTAGTTGTTACGCGCGAAAAGATACGAATTGGATGAAAATATAAATTTATCAGTTTTTTTATAGTGCTCACTTTATCCTGAATCACCTACCCTAGCTATCACTTTATTGAAGTCGTTACAGTAGCATACTCCAGTGAAATTGTAGACCTCAATTTTGAACGTATTCGGTACGCGCAGAGGCGTGGTACCGGAGAGGGGGGGGGTGATATAGGGGTACATTGTACCCCCACCCTCAAAACTTGGGGGTGGGGTACAATATATAATTTGTACCCTCTCCCCAAATTTGTGTTTGTGAAAAGAACTTTAAAATTAGATAAGAAATTACTTCGTATATTTTATTAATTTTAGTGACTGTACAAGTCTATACCGGTACTCTACTCTCAAAATCATAACAGATACTTCTGACTATGGTACAATTTATACCCACCAAAAGGGGAAAATGACGAAGGGCGGAGGTTATAACTTATATTCAGACCGTATTCTGCATGAAGTGACTTCACTGAGTTTTATCACTGCATATGTGTTTGCACTGTTTAATAAAGAATGATGAAATGAACTCTATGCCACCTGCTCTGTGTTACGTCGAAAATATTCTAGATAACGAATACAAGAAATAAAATATTCATTCTCGAGACATAAAAAGGTTGTACGACAATACATCTCGGTAGAATTGCAGAATGTAACACCGGTTTAAATTATTTATGGCTAGTAATTCTTGCTTTTCGGATCGTCTGTTTTGGAAGTTTACACACTAAGTTACACTCCCTCCCGTAATTTAGTTATTTTATCCAGCAAATAACGTATATAGCTTTTATTTAACACGTAGTCACAGTTAAATATGTAATCCTCAGAAAAAAAAACATATATCAGTTTAGAGAGTTTGAATTTAGAAATATCCCGAAATGTGCGTCGCTGTCTCGAATGACCTCGCTGACGAAGGAACGTAAAGCCCACTTACCTACCTATCTATATCGCGAATGATTCAAACGATATCGAGGATATTTCTAAAACACTTTTCACTTTTATTCACCCCATTAGAGACTTAATTTAAAATATAAAAATTGAATAACATGTTAGAATATTTTACGGGTGTCTCAAAGACTTGAAAAAACACAATGATAACGCGCTGTATCCAAGATATATCAACGATTCATTGAAATCACTTTTCACCTCTTACACCATTTCCGTCTTCGAGGTATAGAATTTCAAAAAATCGTGAAATTACTTTCCAGACATTCAAGTAGCATCGTTCCTAAGCAAACATGCGATCGATATCTAAAAGTTTAATGGTGTCGATGACGATACATATAGTTTTTTAATCGAAAACAAATTTAAGTTTAATTTTTTTTTGTGGAGGGGTTGATTTTGGGGCAAAGTCATGAAATAGTATTTTGGGTATTTCCGTAAGCAGCATAATCTTGAAGCCAAAATCACTTCGATATCTCAAATGGTTCAATAGACACGGAGGAATTACCGAAAACATTTTTCACGTCTTTCCGCCCCCTAAAGCATCGAGTTTCAGAATATCTTGAAATCCCATTGTAGGCATTTGTATTAGTTTCCAAGTGACGTAAAAATCACAAATGTAGCCCATTTGGTTTCAGCTACGTAAACGATTAATATAAACCACGTTTTCTCCCTTTTCTTCTCATGGAAAACAAATATCGAAAAAAACTTCTCTGGTATTTAGGTAATCAATTTGAAGCAAAAGCCAACTATATATATTGAAGAGTTTGTTAGATATAGAGGAATAATCTAAAACTAATTTGAAACCTTTTCTTCTCCTTGCTAATCGAACAGAGATTTAGGTTTGGTAGCCAGATATAAATAACAACGAAGGATTATTTTAATTTATAAATTATATTTTCAGTCAGTATAGATTATTTTCAAACATATATAGCATTGGTATTTTATTAAAATATTTGATTTCTTTCTCAAACGTCTTCGTGCACAACAGAATAACTTAGTGTTTGCAGTTAATTATGAAATGAGATTTGATTTTTCAATCTCATAATATGCATTTAGATATACAAGTAAATTCCAATATACAAAGTTGAATTATGTACATTATAGCAAAAATCTGAACAAAATTTCCGTGCAAATTCAAATGTTTAAATATCTGCGAAGTAGTTCGATTATTACGTAGCCTGTGTGCATGTAGAATATCGGGAGTGATCGGTTGCACGAGCAATTTGTCTGATTCTGTTGTAAGTTCCCGTGAATGGCATGCTCACAAGATTATTACTAAATTAATTGAAGTAAAGACATTTGAACAATAATGCTGTCTACATAAATTGTTTTAATATTTTTTTAATGTTCGTTTCATAAAATTAAAAAAGTTATTCCTTTAAAAATACTAAAATTTCTGCCCGCTGTATATTGTATATTTAGGTTTAAACCTGCTTAAATACCACCATTTTGCACCTAGAAACTTAATGGGGGGGGGGGAACTCCCCTTCCCCGCTTCTGGTTACGGCCCCGGTGCCAGAACAATTATGTTAATATCACTCCTCCTTAAAAAATTTTTTTAAGTCCACGACAACTTGTACCCCCTAACTCAAATACGTTCCAGCGCCACTGGGTACGCGTACATTGAGAAACATCCGTCTGAAAAAGCCTATTTTAGCCAAGTCTGAGGATTTTAAAATAATGCTTCCAATGTGCGTGGTGTCTTTGAAGTCGTATTGTCAAGTAATCCGCCGGTATTTTTTTTTTCGATAAGCACTGTGGACGCACGTTTACTGGTCTCTGAGTTTACTGGTCTCTGAGGAAAAGAGAGCCAGGCGGCCGCCTTCAACTTGTCCACCTATCTAAATGTTGCACGTTGTTGCAGTCAGTTGGAAGTACTGTACACTTCTCTTTGTGTGACTATCACGTGTCTCTGCGGCACTGGTCTACGAAAAGAAAACATATTTCAAGGAGAGTTGCTAAGTTCTTCAAAGCGTTATGCAAATTATATACATAACAAAGTTTTCAAGCCCTTCCACATAGCTAAAATCAACTTCTCAAAATTAATACTCACACTGACGCTAAACTATACTAAGATCCTACAGAGAATTTAGCTGTATATTTTCTTACAATAAAGAGAGAAATGTCATCGCAAAAGTACCATATTATCATGAGTACGACGGTAAAACTGAGAGCCAGTTCAAGGCCTGGTACATAAGAACAGTGATGCTCAGGTGCGCTAATCTCGCACTTATTGTTCCTTAGTTTCTAAACCTACAAGTTGCAAAACAGCATCTTTAAGAGAATGTGGCTCAAGTTTCTCGGCTTTCGATAGAATTATTTTTTAAAACTCAGACGAGAACCGATAATGTTCCTCCGTCATTTTGTTACAAAAATAATTCTGCTGTGCAATGTAACTTTTAGAGACGAGCGGTGTAAAGATTTTAGCAAATTTATAAATTAAAATGAATTTTAGTTAATTAACTAATTATTTACCATCATGATATATTTTGTCTCGATACATTCAGAGGACGTAGTTAAAACTAGGTATGGTAAAGTTACAGAGCGAATTTATATTTATGATATCGGCTCCCGTTTAAAAAATAACTATTGGCTAAAATGAAGAAACTCGACGTGGTTCCGAAGGTCTAGGGGGCACAACGCTTCTATTTTTTTTCTTGTAAATAAGGGGTCAAACCAAAACATGTGTAGGCCTATATTAAGGGTTTTTTCTAGGTAGGCTACGTGTATTTGAGGCACAAAACCGATGGAGTGTTAAGAGTGACGTCTGTCGGCGTATGTAGTGCATTATCGCCTCTATATGCAAACCCCGCAACTTAGCTTTACTATTGTTCATTTCCGTATGGGTCTTTAAGCGGTGACCGAACTATTTTATTTGCGATATTTACGGTTCAAATTCCAGCGCTTATTTCTATTGTTGTTTTTCGAATCTGGTCGGAATTTTCCTAGATACGGCAGTTTAAAAAAGCTGTTTTTAGCCATCTTGAGAGTCTTCAAATCGTGTTTCTAATAAGCGATCCTAACGTTTAAATTGATAGAAACATTGTTTGAAATATGTTTTCTTTTCATAGATGTACAAACGTAACGCGCGTTGAGATGTTTCTTCCAAATATGATTACTTGTAACTCGCAATGCGTTTAAAGCACAAGTAGATAGGAACCTTAATACGCAGGAAATGTATGCTTGTATATTTGTGTCCGCAGGGCAGGGCACCGTAAATGCAGTAAGGTAATACGAGTGAAATCCCCAGTATACATCTGTTATTTGTATCCACAGGGTATGAGAAGTATTCAAAGATGTATGGTAATACATGTTTTTGTGACCGCAGGATAGGTAAGTACTCAGTACGGGTATGTTAATGTATGCATTTTTATCCTCAGGGTAGTGAAATACCCAGTGTAGTATGTTAGTGTATGCATTTGTACCTGCAGGTTAGTGAAATCCCCAGCATAGGAGAGTATATATGCATTTTCATCCGCAGGGTAAAGAAATCCCCAGTGTAACAGGATAAAATGTTTAGTTGTGGAATCCCGAATACACTATCTATCTGCATCCGCAGGACAGTGAAATCCCCAGTGTACAGTGTCCTTATATCCGCACGACTGTGAAATCCCCGATGTACGATGTCTTCATATCCGCAGGATTGTAAAATCCCCAACCATGCACAAAGCCAGTGTAGGTCACGAAAAAGAGTTATAATGTTTTTAAGGGCGGAGAAAATAAAAATTGCGAACTTCTTTAGATGTGGAACATCTGAAAAAATACTAAAGGAATGCTAATTTTCCATTGGCACAGGAACAGTTGTTTTTCATTAAACGTCTTGTCGGCCATCAGAAAAAACGTTGGCTGCAACATAGTGAAAAAAGTGGGGAGGGGAGTTCAGCGCGCCAAGGTCATTGCAAACTCGTCTCGCCAAGTTAAGAAACTAACTCGTTTCCAATACGTAATCTTTAAAAATTTCAAAAGCCTTGACGATAATTCCCACATAGCAAAGGGTATCGAATACGTTTGGGTTAAAGTATGTGGATGAAATATAGATTTTTAGAGTCCTCGACTGGTGCATGGACGGCATTGCAATGTGCCACGCGTATTCTTTTTTACGCCGACCCGCTTAACTTGTTCATATTATGTTTTGCTACGAAAAATATCAAACACTTGATAATATGCTTCTATGTTTTAAAAAATTCAGCACACTTGTTTGAAACATGATTTTCGGGCCTTTCAAAGTGGCTACAAACGAGATTTTTTAGACTGCTGTAACTCCGAAAATATTACCTGAATTCATAAAGTGCAAAGAGGGAGGCATATGCGTTGGTATTTACTTAATATTATTCAAAAAAATAAAAAGTTGTAGTCACCGCTTAAGAGTGCGTATTAGATAAATAAACGCTGAAAGCGTCAATTGATTTCTACGCTTTTTTCGAAGCCAATATGGATAAAACACTCAATGACAATCCTAGATAATGGTATTTGCCAACTATATGAGTAAATATTTATTTATAATTACTAATTCGTTACGCGTGATCTCTTGCGCCGTAGTTAAATGCACGATGTTCCGGCGTCAGAGATTGTGCCTCAGAAGTTCGTAGTACTGAAAGCAATTTTGTTTAAAACGTTGACTAAAACTATTGTCTAGGATTGCTATTGTTTAACTTTTGCAAACTGGCTTCAAGAAACCTACAGTTATGGAATAAAGTCCCTTAGGAGAAAAAAATTTCAACGAAAACCTTGCACGCCAGTTTGGCGCGCTGCGAATAGAGGCAATGTGCTACACGTCAATCGTGGGACACTGGCCTTTAACGCTACGCTGTTGACACACATCAAAAGTTGGAAATTCGACACCGGTTAAGAACATTTACTTGCTGAGTTTGAATTTATTTTTTATGACTGTAGTGATTTTTAATTAGGGAATTTATTGGGAGGTGTACATTTCCAAACGTCAAAGCAAAGCTAAACAAACGGGACAAGCTAGTAAATACATGTAATTGTTACATTCAAAACATTCTCGTAAGCAGGAAAGTGTGAACTCATTTATAGCTTGTGACTTTTTCCGTACCACCTTTTAATATTATTACTGAGTATAAAGGGTGGGAGTGAGCACTTGCAGAAGAAAAGTGGTTTCTCCGAGTCTTCGAGAATAGTACTTACTTCCTGCCGTAGATTTCCGCTGCACACAAGTAAAGATATGAGTAAGCGAAAGTGGCTGTGTGATAGGTATAGTCTGTTTCATGTAACTTGTCCGTATTTTGACATTTCTCTTCTGAGAAATGTGTCCGACAGGTCCATTTTTTTTGGAGCTTTAATCCTACCTGGCTTCGCAAACCTGTGTACAAACGCGTTTCTCAGAAGTGAACGGTCAAAATACGGAACACTTCCTTGACACAGACTATAATAGTGAATCGAGAGTGTTGTGATGAAGGCCAGCGCGTTGTCAGATACCCACTCACAGCGTGGTAGCCCTGTGTGTCTCTGTCTGAAATCATATTCCCCAATATGACGACGATTGTTTTAAGAAACCACTAGTGTAACTTGTTCATGATAACTAGGGATTTCGTTACACTACAGTTTTACAACTACAAATAATCACCATAGTTTTTTTTAAATAAATGCTTGGACACACGCAAATTCAGCCACATTTCTATACCCAAACAATTTCTGTGTGTCTCCACTAAAATTCTTTTTCGGCAGCCAGTTGATAAGATGGTAAGGTAAATGGGTTGTACATGTCGTCGACAGTGACGTCATTAGAGACGGTGATACACAACTTCGTACAATGACAGGAGCTGGGAGAGGAGTCGGCCATGGTCTTTGTTCAGGAACCATCCCAATTCGCCTGGAGCGATTTCGGGAAACCATGCAAAACCGAAATCAAATGTTTGCAGTAATTTGCCGTTCTTGATGAAGCGGTCACGTTCTACGACAATATAGCCTACTACATTTGCCTGCCCCAGTCTAATAGACATGTCAATGAATGTGGCCATAGTGCATTATTTTGTTTACGACTTACATTATTGTCGTTGACGAATACGTTTTCATGTTCTTTAGTAGTTTTTTTTTCAATAGCACCAAGTTTCCAATAATATACACCAAGGACATTATGTGTAATGCATAGGGCCACGATTTTGTCGCGAAAAGATTTCTGCACCACTTTGTTTCAGTGACTCACGTGCACATCGGCAGTTCTGTTTCAAGGTTATTGGCAGCGTGTCTTTGTTCCGACACGTTTCTCATTTTACTACACCAATCAGAATAAGATTATTGTGAGTCTGTACGTCTATAATTTGCCAAGGCAAGTGAGAGTAAAATCATCCAACCACAGACGATGTAGCAGCGCTGCAGGTGTGTACATGACGCATCGAAACCAAATGTTGCAAAAATCTTTTCGCCATAAAATCGTGGCTCTAGACTAATGCATAACATTGTTTTATGTGTATAAGGTATCACGTGGTGTTTTGTTTGCAAAACATGTTTCCGTGTATCATATCATTAGTTCGTCACTAGAATTTACCAACATTGCACTAAAATTTACTTAAGACATTATGCTTTATGTGTTATCATTAGTGTACGTGACTTCATTTGCAAAATGTACCAAGTCCACTAACTTTATTAATTTATAAAAAAAAAAAAATACACGCGAGTATCTATGTGAATTACGTTTCATATTATTCCACATACGCTATACTTTCCAGTTATCCATTATTGATAACCTGTTTCATTCCCAGATCTACAAGAATACATTTTTTTGTTGTTTCCCGACAATCTATTCATTTGGACTTGGTCCCTTTTGCAAATTCCTGATTCAATTAGTCACCGATATTTTGTGAAAAGAATTTTTAAACAACTTGTTCAATATCTTATGTGCTCCTCTGCTTCATTGTTATTGGCTGTGTGTCTATGCACAGGCGTCACTCATTCGGCTGCACCAATTAGAATAATCTGCTGCCACAACACACGTCTGTCATTGACCATGAAGCAGAACTACAGATGTGTTACATACGGCACTGAAACAACTTGGTGCAAAATTATTTGGTGTGGATCTACTACTACTTGATCATGGCCGTCTTTAGTAGAAAGCCGGAGTCTTGAATGTGGCAACGCTGCATCGGAGACCTGCTGCCGGTCGCTCATTGACTGCCCTAGTCAGTGTAGATTATACACGCCACTAAAGCTGCATCTAGACACGTTACAGAGACTAGGGCAGTCAAGAAGTGACAGGCAGCAGTCCCCCGATGCAGCGTTGCCACATTCAAGATTCCGGCCTTCCAATAAAGACGGCCATGACTTAATCCATACTGCAACTGATTTTTTTGTAAAAAAAATCAGTAACTTGTTTCAATTCTTCACGAGCCCATGTGCAGCTCTGCTTCGCAGTGATTAATTTAATGTCTTTAGGGGGTATTGATCCCTACCACCTTGGATTTATCTGTTTTTTTTTCTCGATAACTTCTGTTCCAGTCGATGTATCAACATTTTTATCACGACAAGGCATAGATACAAACTTAATCGATTTTCTGTAATTGCTGGAACCATAATATATTCATTATTTTGCAACGGGAAATGGCTGAAAAGGAAAAAATTGCTTTATTTACGGGAGCGGCTACAGAGGCCGCAACATTAACAGTAATAATGTCATATGGATTCCAAAAAGTGAATGAAACAATAAACTATGCCTTGTCAGCGTGAAAAAAGTAAAACAGTGTGTCTATTACCTGATTTATAAGAAAAACAGAAATACCGATCTGACAGGGATCAATCCCCTTAACTACAAACGTACGTCTTGTTGTTCTACCCGCAGATCACAGACGTTTAAATTAACCACCATTTCATTTGCGCAGGGAACCCTACGTCGCACCCTCCTTTATTTGTGGACATTCCTGTATCTACCAAATAGCAAGCCACTACTCACTGGTAGTGGCAGCGATAGTTCTGTTACTGTATAGTCTATTCTGTGAACAAGTGGGCTTTTGTGACAGCTGGATAATTATTTCAGAATCTAAATACGGCATATTCATCCCCCGAGATCATGTAGCGTATCAGCCGATTAAAAGTACGAGTAAATATGAATATTTTGGCAGCACAGACAATCCTTATAGCACCAAGCTATGAAGAACAGCGGAACGCAGATAACTGACATGTGAACTGTAGGCGTACTTTCGCGGTTGACAGACTAGATCACAAGCGTTTTGTAACGTAACATTTACGTTAACACGCGAGCGCGAAAATACCAAAGATATGGGCGAGAATTTCAAAAATTTATTTTGATTTACTTAAGTCAGAGACAGTATTAGTGTTCAGATAGGTGACCTCTTTCTGAGCAAGAAACGATATTTTTAAGCAAATTAGAACCATTATTTATATCCTGGAAGAAACATTTGACCTCAGAAAGAAACACACATGTTAACCTATACATTGGTGGGTAATTTCACCACAATTTTTTAATCATCCTATCTTATGTGGTTAACTTTATCTTCAAATAAGAACATAGAGTTGAATTCACATTCCGCGAAGGCGCGGTCTTGCAACATTTAAAAATAACACCTTGCTCCTCTGTTTCTAATGTTTTTGCGATGATTAATTTTGTAAGCTCAAACTACAGCAGATGTCACAGATGTGTGACAGTTTTGTTGGAAATGGTTTTTTTGCTAATTTTTGCAAGACTTCAAATTATATTATTTTGACTAAAATCAAATTAACAATACTTTCGTTGATTGTATGATTAGCTAAAACCATAGCATTTACTTTTTTGGTTTGTGGACATACGCCATTGCTCATGTTTTGCTGATCAAACTTGTGTTGAATGGTAAAGTACAAAAAAAAACACACACACAAAATAAGATATAAAACACACAAAAAATCCCAGAGAAATTCTGTCAGCTGAGAGTCAGCCTGAAGACGGGAATAGATCGCAATTCCCGAAACGTTGCATTTTTTCGTTGTTTTGCCTATTGTATTTTGTTTGTTGTCCACTGTTCGCTGTTTTATGTATATTTTCATTTTTTTTTCATATTGGGGAAATTGGTTCTATATTTGTATCTGTCTTTTGTGTCTGGGCGTTGTGTCGATTTTCGACTGAATCCTATCTCTAGAATTCTTTGTTGTCTAATATAACAAATAATAAATAATTAAATAAATAAACTGACAGAATTCCTCTGGGATTTTGTGTGTTTTATTTTTTTGTTATTTTTCTTTTTTGTACGTTGTCATTCAACACAACATTAATCAGCAAAACATGAGCAATGACATATGTCCACAAAACAACAACTTATAATCGTTTACTCCCATTGCAACAGATATTTAAAAATTTCGTTTACTTTCTTGAAAAAATTAGCCAACATGGAGAAGCCTATTTCAAACAAAACTACCAAACATATAGCCTATTTGATGGCTGCTCTCCTTTATGCTTAAAAATAATTATTGCAAAGAAAGGAGGAGCAAAACCTTATCCCGTCTCTAACTGAACAAAAGTTTCTCTCCTGTTCGCTCTAAAAGTAGGGCCAGGAAATTGTCGCAAAATCATTACTGCACCATTTTATTTTATGCCTTTGGTAAACATTGACAGCTATTGGCGTGATTATTGGCAGCTAGTCTTTGTTCACACACGTCTCTCGTTTGACTGCACCAATCAGAATAAGATTACTGTGACTCAATGAATCTGTGATTTGCCAGTAGAACCTGAAGACTAGTGACAGTTAAAACATCCCATCAATGACCACTTAGGGGCCTGTCTAGATAAGTTGCGTTTGTGTGTGGTAGGAGCGGTAAGGTTGCCGTTGACCGACGTATGTGATACATTATCGCCTCTCCGTGCAAGCTACTTAGCTGGCTGGTATGCAGTGCTTTACTTTTATCCTTTTCCTTATAAGACTTTAAGCGATGACTACATTATTTTATTTATGGGCAGGCAGCATAGTTCCAAGTCTGAAGCTTGTTTATGTGTGTGTGTTTTCGAATCCGGTTGATATTTTAATATATATGGCAGTCTGAAAAAAAAATCCTTTTTGGCAATTCTGAGGAGCCAGAAAATTATGTGTTCTTTTTATAGATGTACAAATATAATGTGCGTTAAATAGTTTCGTAAAAAAAAAAGAACAATCTTAACTTGCTGCAACGCATTTCAAGCGCAGGTAGGGAGGCCTCCTAAGGGGGCTCACATGACAAAAATGCATTTTTTTTTTTTATTTGTACGGCATAGTGTTCGTTTTACAGACGTTACTGGTGACTATTTTATACTAGCAAAATGTTTAACTCTCATATTTTTCCTGTAGCAGCATGTCAGAATCAGAATTTGCAAGTTATGGGAACATGGATATACCAAAAACCAAATGACTTACTTAAAGGAAATAATTTACACCGAAATGATATAGTATAGGTCATACGTAAGAATTAAAAACACGCTTTTTAAAAGAATGATTTGAAAAGAATAGCAATTGACTTCATTTATTTAAATTTTTTAAAAAGTCAAAAGGAATATATTGTGTGCTTTTAAATATTGTGCAAAGTCACAAGTAACGTCTATGAAACGAACAATATGTCGTGAAAATATAACATTATGAATTTTTGCCATGTGAACACCCTTAAACAAAGCTGTAGTTTTGCACATAAGGCATTAACCCCAAAGGGCGCAAAAATATTTTCGTCTTTTCGACACAAAGTCGTGGCTCTACTATAACCAAATTCGTAATCACGACACCACTGCGAAACGGCGTTTACGCCTGCGTCTCCCCCCCTCATCATTTTTCTAGAGCAATACACGAGAAAGACTCTACTACGATGCGCGTTTTCCGTGAAAAAAAAAGGGGGGGGGGAGGTGAGAATGTCCAGTGGTTGATATGCCGATCATAAATTTTAATCAGTTAGGAGAGAGGAGGTCCCAGGGTCCTCCCCGAGAATATTTTGATTTGCGATGCAAAGTTATTTATATATTTAAGCTTTTTTCATACATAAACTCTAAATATACCGCTGGTAGGAATATTAATACTTTTATTAGATATTTTTATATAATTTTCTTTGGAAGGGTGGATGAAAAAAGGGGGGAGCAATCCCCCTAAATATTTAGAGGGAGATGTCCGCCCCCTCACGGCCAGGCACTACCATGAGTTTGAGAATGCGAGCAACATTCAGATTGAAATGAATAGAGCGGCGGTGATAAAAACGGGTAGGGTATTCCCACGTCTTGGTCCAACACCCCACGACGACCTCTGGGGGCCACAGCGACCAATGCCTCGCAGCACCTGGCCCGCCCTCGTGCGTCAGCACAGTTGCTGTGCTGGTGGCAATAACATGTTTCGTTCCAGCTGCTGCCGCCGTATACATCACGAGGCTGCGGCCGTAGAGGAAACAGCAATACCAACCAGAGCTTAACCACAGCCTAAACAACAACATGGCATGGTTTTTAACGAACTCGTTTTCTTATATGGATTGTTTTGAGGTGTTTACGGAAACGTAGTAGGTAGGCTATAATCAACTCGGTCCTTAGTATTGGTCACGTGAACGTATCTACTGTTGAATTTTCAATTTTTTCCCCCCTAGCGTACTTAAACTCTAAGATTGATATGTTGGTGGCCTATTAAAAATCGCGGTTAAATAATTGCCTACTATAGTAATGTATAATGTACAAAAATCCTAGAGTTAACCTACAAATATTTACAAGAGGTATTGGAAAATGAAGTGAAGGTTCTCTGACACATTTATCACTGCTTTTTGCATTAATCAATAGGAATATTTTAATTTTTGTTCTCAGTGTTTTAACCTCAGGGGTAGCATAAGGTCTGAACGACGGCGAGGGGAGGGAAGCCAAGAGGGGGGAGAGGTAGCCACCAAATTTGCCAGCCATCATACTGCTTTAACCTCAAAAGTACACATCAGACTGGTATTTTTTTATAGTAAATTAATGTGTTATGTTCTTTAATTGATGTTTTAGGTTGAAAACTCTATATTTTAGCCCTGTTTACACATCTCCTAACTAATATTTCCTCAATTTTTTAATTAGTCGGCCATATTGATACCAGCCACGTCAAGCGTTTGTTTGGTTACAATTCCCGGCGACATGCTCCATCTGGACCCTTCTAACATCTTTGGTTGTAACACTCCGAATTAGAACCAGAGCGCTATGGTGTTTATTGTATTTTGCACTGCAGTGTTCACATCTGTTACATATATGGTTGACGTTAAGTAAAGGTTAGTTGTGTTTGGTTTTGAAACAACATACCAAGGGATTGATTGTGCATAAACATTTGTTCGCATTTATAATGTCAGGATCAGAGTGTGAAAGTCCTGCGAAGAAAAGAAAGGGACGTGGAAATGTAACTGCCAAAATGAAAGAGGCAAGGCAAAAAGGTGAAGAGTTTGTTGCAACAACTGGCAGGTTAGTAGAGCGAAAGCAAAGTGGGCCTGACTGCGGATATAAGAAAATGTGTGCGACGACGTTTACTGATGATCAGAAATATCATACCATTAACACTCTGTGTAGTGGAACACCAAAAAATGAACAAGACACTTATTTAACTGGTTTAATCGAACGTCATGATGTTAGTAGTCATCGTCCAACGACTCCAGATTCCAAGCAATTTACTAATAGTTTCACATATTTTACAATGAAGGGATCAGATCGTGTAGAAGTATGTCGCAAGGCGTTTTTAAGCGTACACTCTATCTCTAGTAAAGCTGTTTTTCGGCTGACGAACCTCATAGCCAAAGGAATGGAGCCAGTCGGTATGCGTGGTAAACACGATGACCGAAACCGAATTTCGAAAGAGGCAATAATAAAACTTGGTGCCTACATCGAATCATACCCAATAAAAACTGCACATTATACATCCACTCCGATTATATATTCGGAAGCTGGATTAACCTGCCGTCCGATGTATAAAATGCTTTTGGAAAAACATCCAGACCTGGAAAGTGAGATCAAATATGAATATAATTTAAACTACTACAAAGACAACTACGGGTTTAGATTTGGAAGCCACATATAGATAATATGTGCTCAACTTGTGAGGATTTAAATACAAAAATAACATCTGCTTCCTTAAATGACAACGCCAAGCGTGCTGCAGTAGCAGAGTTAATGGTACACAAACGAAGGGCTTGTAAATTAAAAAAAAAAAAAAAAAAATCCGAGAAGTGACAGAAATGTGCACAAATGTGCAAAATTTACCACTTCCTTGCATACCTATGCAGGAAATTTACGAAAGTTGTGGCATTTTGTATTTTGTGTTCATAGTCTTGGAGACACTGAAACCATGTTTTATACACACGACGAAGGCACAGCGAAAAAAGGACCAGATGAGGTGTGCACATTTTTGCATGACTAAGTTGTCAGCAAACTGTCTCCAAAAATCAAAGAGCTACATTTATTTTGGGACAACTGCCCGGGGCAAAACCAGAATCACTCATTAGTGAGGTTTTTAATGTCACTTACTATGATTGGTCGGTTGTAAAGAGTAAACATTTATTTTCCTACTCGCGGACACAGTTTCCTTCCATGCGACCACGATTTTGGAGTAATAAAGAAAATAGTACGCCGCCTTGACAGAATATATTCACCAGATCAATATAACGAACTTATTCGTAAGCTAAGAAGACACTACCAGATTTTGAGGTAAAGCCCGCTCACAGTCAGGAAGTACTCAACTTCAAAGAATTGTAGCAAACTGTTCAAGAAAACCATGGCAAAGCAAATAAACCTTCCAAATAAGTAAATACAAGCATTGTGAGTGTACTGAAACACTGAAGGATTACGTCACCTGTCATGACTTTATTGATGGTCTTCTCCATGATGACTTTAACTTAAACTGTACAAGGGTGGTGAGGTTGCCCTTCCTTCTATCTGTGCGTACAGCGAGAAGATTCCTATGAAACAGAAAAGGTTCGAAGATGTTTCAAGAATCGTTCATTATGTTCCTGATGGCTGCAAAGACTTTTTTCAATAGATATTATTGTGGCCTATTTATAATGTGGATGGAGACAGTGACTAATAATGTCGTCACTGTGTTTTGCGATGTAGGCCTACTAATATTATCTGTGATACTATTGTAACATAGTTTGCGTGACCTAAGGACCTTAAAAATAATTCCTTTGTTTATTATACATCTACTGTTATTACATTTCACCACTTTAATCATGATTTTATAATATAATACCTTTTTTCCAACAACTTCATTTCATTCAGTTCAGGGAAAATATTCCAACATCTTTCCCTCTGTTTTCTTCACAGAATTTCAACTATATGGAATCTTTCCATTCTTCATCTCACCGATTCAATTAATCATCATATTTATTGCATACATGAATTACGTTCTTCTGCAACATTTTTTACGTGATAAACTGCTTCAGACATCTCGTCCAACAAAAATACTACTTTAATTTCGAATCTGTCGTCTTTGTTCAACATGTGTGTGCATGTGGAAGCCTCTTTTTGTTTACTTTTTACCCGCACTTTCCTTTTTTCGTCTGCTGGTGACTATATACCCTGCTCTCGAGCAGTGGACCGAGTAGATAAGGTCAAGGAATCGAGTTACATATGTAACTCAAAATTCACGAAAACTCTGTAATTGGTCGATTTACGACTGGTACGGGCACCAGCACTCATGCGGCAGAAATAGTCCCTGTGCCAAACTTTCAACATAGATATTTCCAACCTGTAGTTCAATTAACCTTACTAAAATATTAATAAACCTTAACCGGATATACTCAGGTCCAGCCTGCTCGGGAGCAAGAGGTGCTTATGAAAACTAATAGATCAAGAACGTCATACGATAAAGATCTACTGGCAGCCAAGAACTCTTAATATTCAACTCGATCTCGCCGTCGGATCCACGCAGATTTGCCTTGCTCGGGAGCAGGGTAGATAACAGCCAGCAGACGATACACAAGAAAGCGCGCGTAAAAAGTTAACAAACAAGTCTCCCACTTATGTTGTATGGCAGTCTGAGTGCATTTTCACGGAAAATACGATGTTGGATCGTAGTACTTTTGTTGAACAAGAAGTTTGGATCAGTTTATCAAGCGAAAATGTCGCCAAGGAACGTAATCCAGGTATGGAATAAATTATATAATTAGTAATAATTAGATGTGTTACCATATACACTTCTAACATTTAAATTTAGTTACATATATTAAACTCTCGATTAATGTAATAAACAGCAGTTATTGGCCTGAGAACAACTTTACTGTGCAATATATTGCTACACAAATTTTTGGGTGTTAGCTGTAGCATTTTAGTGCAGTATAGTACGTAATTGCAGTTTTATATATATATGTATATTGTATTAGTACAAAATTATATTTTGCACTGTTCTAACCTGATCTAACAACACAGGTCTGCCAGATCAGAGACTGAAATTACCGCTTCTGCAGATTTTGCCAATTTTTTTTTATTAAAGGCCGCCAAATAACAACTCTTCGTATTTATGACCGCAGCGACCGAGTACAATCGAGTAGATCCAGTCACGTGACCAACACTACCGAGTAGTACTTTTACCTACCACGTTTTCGTAAGTACTGAAGGTAGATAGTCGCCAGCAGAACAGGAAAGCGCGCGTAAAAAGTAAACAAACACAGGCTCCCACGTGTATGCTGGCTTTGAACAAACACACACACAAAAAAAAAAAAAAGACAATGTCTGAATAAAGTATTTCTGTAGGAAGAGGAATCTGGTGTAGTTTGTCAAGTAAAAATGTCGACAGAAGAATGTAATTCAGGTAGGCTATGGAAAAAAAATTATATAATTGTTGAGGCTCATTTTCTGTCACCTCAATAATTTCAGTAATTTTTTTGCTTGTTTGAAATTCTGGTACTATAATAAAAATGTTAATGTTAAATCTGCGACTACAACGCAAATTCTATTTACTTTGCGATTGAGCTGGTAGCAAACTATGAGTAGGTAGGCCTACAAGACATTTTTCCTGACTAATTGTGACTATACATTAACAGCTAAATCACAATGCATGTACTGTAGAGCAAGGTAAACGGAATTTGCAGTTCAGTCACATATTTAACATTTTTATATATTTAACTCACGATTAATGCAAAAAATAGCAGTTATATGTCAGAGAACTTTAATTTGCTACCTCATATTCCTAAGGAAATTTTTGGAGGTTAACGGTTTTAAGTAGGCCTACCTGCCATCTTCGAACCCCTAATTTTTTGTAAGTTCCATACAATGAGCTTTATTAAAAGTTTCCCGTCTGTTATGGCACATATTACCTTCTTAAGCTACAAAATTGTCGCACCTTTACTGCCTTTCTCAGTTTTTGACAACATTCCAGAAGGAAAAAGTAGTATCTTTCTACGGATGGTCACAGGTATAGTATAAGCAATAGTAGCCAAGCAATGCCAACTGTATACATTGTAAGAAACTATTACCTTTGCCTTGTCGAAGCATAAAACATTATAGCAAAAGTGTAGGTTCTCGCACTCTCTCTCGCGGCCACGTCTAATTGACATAGGAGAGAGTGCTTTCTGGTTGTCTCAATTTGTTGGCGAGAGTGCATAAGTGCGAGAGAACGAAACTGTTCACTCGCTGCACACTCTTGTTCTCTCTGGTGCATGCCATCTTGATTACAGCTATGGTTTGAGGTTATTGAAGAAATGTGTCACATGTTTCAAATATTTCAATATTTATACACAAATAATTATTTCCAATGAACAGTTAATAATGGCAAGAAGTTGTGTAAACATTTTCTTCCCAAATGTAGCCTACGTTTAAATACACAAAATATAAAATTATGGCTTCACCTATAAAAAGCTATTCCCTGCTTGAAATACAATGCTAGTAAGCTTATAATTATTATTTTAATTACCTGCAAATAGACTTGATGTGTTTATAACTTGTATCAATAAAATTTACGCACTTGTTTCCTTTGCATAGTTTGTTTACAAACTCGAGAGTGCATCGTTCCAATTGGAGAGAGCAAGAGTGCTTGAGAGCTCTCTCTTGTGATGCGAAAGAGTGCTCTCTCAAGAGAATACTCATTAAATTGGGACACTGTCTAAATGCTAAAGTACCATTATTACAACATTGTGGGTAGCCTACTCTTTTAACTGTAGCATTTTTTACTATAGTAAATTAATTCTATCTCATTTCCAGAATCAGACAGTAAATCAGTCAGATTCTGCAAAATTCCTGGGGCTTATAGATAGTTGATAGAAATCTAAAATGAAAAGAACATATCAAACTAACAAATAAATTAAGAAAAACATGCTACTCACTAAGAATACTGTTGAACATGTTGGATAAAAATTCTTTATGTGATGCATTTTTCACACTTTTCTACCCTGTTATGATCTATGGTGTAGAAGCAATGAGGCAACAGTAATCGTAATATGTAAAAATTTTCAGACTTCCAAAGAAAGCCCTTCGTATAATATGTTAAGTGAAATCAAACGCCACATGTAATCCTTTATTTACTAACATAAACATGCTCTCATATTCTGTTCAGAATATACCTTCCCACCGCTACTCTGTACTACGAGCTACATAGAAAACCTAACAGAATTTAACAATTCAACCATGTAAAAAACTAGAAATCGCCAAAAACTCAAAACTAAATGCAGTAACACAATTTTATTCTGAAAAGGAATTCAACACAGGAGCTTGACTTTTTTATAAGAAGCTACCTAACAATATAACATTATTAAAAAAAAAATTACATAAGATTTAAAGAACTCAGGAACTATAGTCAAAAGAAATATATACACAGCAACTGATCTACAAGATTTCTAATGTTGACAACACACTGACAAAGTTGTAGGCTAAACCAGTGGCTTTGTTTACATCTCTGTACTTCCAGAGAGATTGAACGGTTACATTTAGCTTTCCTGTGTTACATTCATGGTGAATGATACACACAGTCTTCAAAAATTGGTGAATCCAGGAGACAGTATATATATATATATCTGTGTATGTGTGTATAAATAATGGTTTTGGAACTTCGTAATGAATATATAGCTCAGAACATTGATATTTTTATGATTTTATTAAACTTTACAATGTAAATAATATGTGTAAATTAATTAATATTTAGCATAAGTAATCTGTTCAGCTATTAATAGGCCTACTCTTACTTCTTCCTTATATCTATTTGCCCCTACGTGATTAGCCACATTCATTTTTATATTGGCAGCACTAAGGGTAGCAAACTGTTCGTGAAGGCAGTCTCTCAACCGGTGATATGAGCAGTCATATCAACTCTAATAAATTGCTAACAAAAATATTTCTGTCAAAGTCAAACTTTAAAAATATGCTTAACCTGTGCACAACAGGGAAGGTTGTCGTCACAATCGATAAGTAACTTGCAAAGACTCTAGTACTATCATCATAATTTTGAAACATGAAATGTAACAGACTTCTTTCCTTTGTGCTAAGAGCATTTAATTCAAACATAGTTATTTTTAAGTTTTCCTATTTTAAGTCTTAATTCTGTGCCACTTGTGATTATCTTTGTTGTATATTTCGTGCATAAATGTGCAAAACCTATCAACCTGATGTAAGTAGTGTGTGAGGTTGGACAGTTGGGCATGATTGAATAATAGGATGTGTAATTAAAGAATACCTAATCTATAAGTTATCTTTGCTGGAGAATTGATGTGACAAACAACAATGGTTCTGCTTTCAGTTCAACAATTAATTTCATGTTAATTTGCACACTGCATTGGATTCCCACCTTATTAGTCAACATACCAATGAATTAAGGTTACAATAAATAAGTTCTTGAGTGAACAGTGTTATAAAACATGAAAAATTTATGGGGAATTTGCAAATTAATATAATGACGTACAACATTTTAAAACCAATTAAAAACGTGTACTGAGATTTACAATAAACATTGTTGCTATCTCTATGTATAAAAGGGTTCACTAACTGCCACAGCCCAAACTACTGGACCTAGAAACGTGATATTTTTGTGTGGATTTCCCCTCAGGTCATAGGCAAGAAGGGATTTTTCAAAATTCTACCACTAAGAGGGTGAATTGTATTTTTAATGAATCATTGCTGTAGCCAGAACCTGACAGGCTATGTTTGTGATTTTCACTTTGATGGGACACTCATAAAAATGCATATTACACAATTTGAGGATTTTTCTAAATTCAATCTCTAAGGAGGTGAAAAGACGTAAAATATTGTTTCACTATTTATTGATATCTATGAAACCCTTTGAGATACCTATAGCTCGGTCGTAGAAGAACAGGTCTGGACACTCGCCTATCTATCAGTGTATTTTGCTTGACCCCCTTGTTGTTTGGCTAAAGTTCGTCAAGTTACCGAAAATGTACTTTTTGGCGCTGTAATCCGGGCGGTCGGACTCAAACTCCGCCCACATTTTTCCATTGTTAACATTATAAAGTAAATAAAGATTGCAGGAGCCATGACTAAAAATTGTGAGCAAAGGAAGTATTTCATAAATTGATAAAAAATACCTCTAGATAAATTGTTTATCTTAGTGGGAGGGAAGTGGGCTGAGTTTAGCTTGACCGCCCGGATTACAGCGCCAAAAATGTATAGCATTATCGGTAACTTTGTGAACTGCAGCCAAACAACAAGGGGGTCAAGTTTCCAGGTGTGTCCTAGACCTGTTCTTCTACGGTCGTGATCTATACATTTGTTCTTACTCCCTCCCCCTTCAAAATAATTGTTAGGTAGGCCTAATTATCCGAAAAGTGATTTTAGTTTTTTTTTTTTTTTTTTTTTAAATTAACTCGTAAGGGGGTGGATAGGTGGAAAATGGGTTTTTTATGACTCCTATGTAGAAGTTGAACCAAACTATCTTTCCTCCATAAATATCGAACCATTTGAGGTGTTAACGCGTGATCTTTGTTTCAGGAAGATGCTAACATAGGCCTACCCAAAATGCTCATTCAGGATTTTTCCAAATTCCATTCCAAAGATAGCCTATGTAAAAAAAGGTGATTATGATGTCAATTCATAATCAATATGTAGCCTTTTAAAACCACTGAGCTTTTGATAGTGCCACTATTTGCGTAAAAATGATCTCTATAAGCCTAGTACTTGAATACCGGAAAAGCAATTTCTTATTTTTTGAAATTCTACCCCAAAGTGGATGAAAAGTGGTGAAATGGGTTTTCAGTATCTCGAACCCAACGGGCTGTTGCCAAGATTTCTACTTCAATGTGCCACTTATAAAGTAGCCTTAAGTGTAATAAAAGGCTTTTTTTAAGCCGACTCCTAAAGGGGTTAAAAACACATGGAACATGTTTTAGATAAATGCCAGTATTTCATGATTTTTTTAATCTGAACTGGTGTGACTGTGCTGGAGTGAAATGTTTTAAAATTAATTGTTGATTTAACTTTGACTCAATGGTTGTAATTTTGGCAGCAAGACACACTTTTGAAATATTCAAGTGTGTGCCACATTGAATGTGAATTTGAGAATTTGTACACATAAGACTACATAAATATAACTCCGGGTTCTAACAGAGAACATGATTTCAAAATTAAATCACAATTTCTTGTAATTTGTTGGTATTTTATAGCTGAAAAATTTTTGTTTTTATGCACAAAAAATATTCCTAAACAATAATCTTTGGTAGCTGGGTGTTTTTAATATACATGAAATATTTTTAAATATTGTTCACAAATTACATCTATAACATATGTAGCCTAATTTTTTTTAATTTTCTTTTTTGCAGGTGTGTATGGTGAGGGCATATCCCCAGTCACTAAACCAGACAGCAGCAGGTACATCTTAATGTATAAAATCATTCTCGTATTAATTATTGTATGCATGTCTTTAATGGTGTCAGTAGTCATAAACATTTTAGAACTACTGCATAGCATTATATTTGTTGCAAAAGATTGTAATTATTTTTTAAAATATATTTTTAAAATCTGGAGATTAGGTAGCCTACTATTATTTTTTTATTCTGTATCAACGGTTGCCTGTGGGGAAAAAGTTCGTAAACTGCGCTAAAATTTCTGGGTTCAGTGACAAGGTTAGATAGCTTCACATCAATCGCAAGGACCTGGAAAAAACCCAGCTGGGTCAGCAGCCACGTTAAACAGAAAATTAATGCAAATACTAGGGTTTGCTATAAGGTTGCCAATGTTTGGCAATTTGAACCTTTCATCTCACTTACTTATTTTCAGCCTTATAAGTTTCCCAGTTTTACTTATTGTCAGAGTCATCCTATAAATTCCACTTGCCGACCTGACATGCAAAAACTTTGCTATCAATCCCGCTGTTCTCCATACTCTGTGTTGTGTATATTTTGACTGTGGTTTCATCTGCCTATGTATTTACCTTTAGTTAATTTGTGTTTAATCTTCCCCACCCTCCCTTTTCATTCACCACCTTGCTCTCCTTGCTCATGGCGACTGACATAATTTAAATACTAGCCCTCTTTTCCTCTATGTTAAACATTACAAATATTCTAGAGTCTGAAAGAGAATGGAATTATATTTTAGCCAGAGCATTACTTTAGCAGCAGAAATAATGTGGCTTTTTTATAATTAGTATAAAAATTTTGGACGTTTGTATTCAGTAATGTTATTTATTAATTTTTCAGTTTCTGACAGGGTCTAAGTTCACGGGCCGGCTCGGCAACTCTATCTGTCTTTAAGTGTGATCCATCTCATTTCCTTTATAGTTACTGATGGACTTTAAGCTCTTGGCATTATATAATTCCTGCCCCTGCCCTTTTAAGTTGCCCGTTCCAGCAGTCCCTCACAATTTGGTACCAAAAAATCGAGCTATAACAGAAGTTTAACCTATTCTGTACATGTTAAAGCTCTGCTTGTACCTTTTTATCATTGCCTAGTTGACAGTGCAAAATACTTACCCAATAAACAATAATGTGGTTAGAGTAACGCCTTTCAGTCAACAACAGGTGAATGACCAGAAATAGTTGTTTGCACATGGAAGAACAATGCCATTGCTGCTTGTGTCCAAGACAAGCATATGTCAAGTGTAAAAAAGAGAAAAAAATTTAAATGTTCTTAATACAATGATCATTAATGGAGGTCTAACAGTATTTACTAGTTTCCCATATTTACTGCTCTGCATTAAATCAAGTAGGCCTACACAAAAAAAAAGGTTTTATAATAGTAACCCATTGCAGGAATTTTTCATAACTATTAACATTATTACAATTATCTTATAATTAGTATTTCCAGAGCTAGACCACTTGCAGTGCACCTTTCACAAACCACAAATTCTGAACGCTATTGTCAAACTCTACTAATGGGGCTTCACCACTTTCAAATTCACTAGTTGTCACTGATCAAATAATTTTTCACTGAAGTATCACAGAATAAAACTGCATGTGCAAGAATAACATAGGTATTACATTTATTAGAAATTTGCCATTATATACCGAAATGTAATTTAGTATAGGGTCCGAAATTTTTTAAGTTTCAGCAGGTTTCCCTTTTACAAAGGTGAAGTTGATTTATAGCACAAAAATCTTTAAAGTTAGTTTGTTTGTGTGCGTGCCAGCATGTACTGTATATATGAGCATGGGTGTATTAATGTAAAAATTTTGTAACAAAATTATTGATAAGTGCTCTGTGTTATATCCTACGCTTGCGGAAATCTAAATGGAATTAACTCTTCACCAGTGGACTAAAGGCCCTGCTACAATTGGATTAAATATGTAGGTCTACCTACCATTAACAGTGACTATAAACGCCATAAAGTGAAGTAAAGAGGTTAACACTTTATATCCAAGTCTTTAGGCTGCTGGTAAATGATGACATGATTCGAGTATGGAGCAGTGCCAGAATGAAGGCGCGAGGGAAACGGGAGATCCCAGAAAAAAACCTGTCGACCAGTGGCATCGTCTGGACAATTCCCACTTGCAAAAATCAGGAGGCCGACGTCAGCAGAAATCGAACCCAGAATTATCTTGTTGGGTGGTGAATGCTCTAGCCTCTATGCCAACCGCAGCCATCCTCTGCCTATAGTCAATTTGTGTTAACAGAAGAGATGTTGGCACAGGTTATATACAATGAATGTTTTTTTTTTGGAACATAATGAGCATTTCAATTATTCATTTTTCAAGGTGAGGACTACAGTCAACATGGTCTAAATGATAAGCATGTTAAAATATGTTTAGGTGGTGTCAAAACCCAGGCCAGTGGTGTGCTCCCATATACTTCAGTGACATAGTATCAGTGTGTTCAGAAACTAAACAGTGTTTTGGCATAAAATTTGTCACATAATATTTTAGAGCAGATTGTATTTTTACAAGAAAGAACAGTCACGTTTATATGCTCTAGGGAGCTCTTTAGTTATTAAATAACGTACTTCACCTGATATTTGTAACACTCTTTAATACTATCACTTGGCATTGTACAAGATACCACACAATAATATTACCGCCATGTATATCTGTCGGTCACTGCTCAACAGGGCTACCAACTCCACATATATACATATACCTGACATCTCCCCCCATTTTTTAAAAAGAGAAAACAAAGATCTGTATGAATGACTTGGTCCACATGTCTAAAGGTCCAGTCTTTGAGGGGCCACTATGTTGCGTCTAGGTCGAGGTTTTCTTTCCCCAGGTATCTCTTGGAAACCTATGAAATCTGGTGAGCTGCTCCTGGAGTCTGCTTCGGTGGGCATCTGTGATGTTTCTAGGGAATCCTTTCTCTGCACTTCAGCCTCATGGTTGTCTGTGCAAGTGGGTGTCAGTAGCACTGGTTCCGGTGCTACCTTTGTGGGGGATTCCGGCTCCTGCCTTGTAGGCTGGATGTGCTTTGATGTTTGTGATCCTTTCGTGGATGTGAGGAACCACGAATTCCTTCTGTATTTGCCTTTTGGGGTGTCTATGATGTATGAATGAGAGTTCGGTACTGTCCCCACTATCTTGGCAGGAACCCATCGTTTGTGAGCTTCTTGATATAGTACTTCTGTTCCAGTATCCAGTTGTGGTCGGGCCTTTTTATTTAGATTTCTTGTTTTACGGTCTGCTAGCCTGCACAATTTATGGTTTTGCGGAACACCTTCACTAATGCTGGGAAGAGCATTTTTTATTTGGTGGGAAGTAGCATTCTAGTCCTTCTACCCATCAGCTGCTGCACCGGTGAGCCAAGCGTGCCTCTGGGGGAATTTCGGTGATGGAGTAGTGCTAGCATTATATCCGAGCCTTCTTTCTGACATTTTGGTATCAGGTTTTTGGCTTCTTGTACATACTTCTCTGCTAGCCCGTTTGATCGAGGAAACTGGGCTTGATATACGCAGCCGGAAGTTCCATTCTTTGCTAAATTTGGCGAATTCTTGAGATGTGTACTGAGGGCCGCCGTCTGTTCGTAGTTCATCTGGAACTCAGTGCTGTGCAAACCACTTCTTCATTGCTTTTATGACCTGAGTAGCTGTCTGCTATGACAGGTAGTCTTGTCTGCACAGATGAAATAAGTCAGATGCCACGTACATCCATGGACGCTTGGGGATATCTTCATCTACGAGGGGTTCTTGAGGTTGGTCTAGTTGCGACTGTTGACATGTAGTGCACATTTGGACGTAGTTTACCACATTCTTTGTCATTTCCGGCCAGAACACGTGTTCTTGTGCTAGCCTCAGTGTGCCTTGAATTCTTTTGTGGGCTCGATGTAGATTTGACAGCACATGAGATTTCATAGAACTTGGGATCAGGATCTGTGTACCTTTGAAGATGATGTCGTTATAAACTGCTAGTTCTCTATAGTTCCAAAATTTATTGAGATTTTCTGGTAGGAGGTTACGGTATATTTCTCTGGCCATCCTTTCAGTATGGTGTGTCTTAGGTCTGACAGTTCTGCGCTCAGGTTGATAGCTTCCTTCAGGTCAGCTGCTCTGTCTTTTGACATAGGTATCACTACATGCTCTTCATACGTAGGAGGAACATCTTGTTCAGCTATGTTGTCACGGTATAACTCCGTTCCCTTTTTATAACTGACTACTGGGTTGTATGGTAACACTTCAAATAAGATCCACTGGAGTCTAGCTGGTGCATTTTGGATAGGTTTCTTAAAGATGGCTTCTAGTGGTTTGTGGTCGGATTCCACTATCACGCTTTGGTTTCCCCAGACATATTTGTGAAATTTCTTGCAAGCCACTAAAATTGCCAGAGTTTCTTTTTCTAACTGGCTGTACTTTAACTGGGATTTGCTGAGTGATTTTGATGCATATGAGATCGGTTGGTTGTCTTGTAGCAGAACCGATGCTACTGAGTGACAGCTAGCATCTACTGATAGGGTTATTGGTTTTGTATGGTCATAATGTCGAAGTACTGGAGGTGACTTGAGGCAGGCTTTTAGGCTCTGAAATGAGTGTTCCTGTTCCCTGCTCCAATGCCATGCTGTCATCTTTTCTAGTAAGTTTCGTAGTGGAGCTGATAATTCCGATACGTTTGGGATTAATTTGGAGACACATGTTATCATGCCTAAGAACCTTTGAAGTTCTTTCACTGTGGTAGGTTTCCGGATTCGTTCAATGGCCGTTATTTTCTCAGGGTCTGGGGACATTCCTTCACTGGATATGATATGCCCTAGGAACTTGAGATGCTTTCTTGCCCAAATATACATTTGTTGGGATTTAACTTTAGGCCAGCTTGCTTCAGTTTTCCAATTGCTTCTGTGGTGACTGATTCCAGCTCCGCTTTGGTAGGGGCGTGTATCAGAATGTCATCCATTGAGCACTCCACACCTTTCACGTCTCTCAGTATGTGGCTCATTATCTGTTGGAACACTTCTGGCGCTGATGCAAGTCCAAAGGGCATAAGTAAACATGCATATCTACTCAAAGGTGTTGAAAATGTGAGGTACTTTGATGTTCTGGGTGATACTTTGAGTTGACAAAACCCTTTTGTGCAGTCCAGAAGTGTGAAGTATTTTGAATTGTGGAGGCGTGGCTATCTCTTCTATGGTTTGAAGTGGAAAGTGACGTCTCTTCAGATTTTTATTTATCTCTGACGGGTCGAGGCATATTCTGACTTTGCCGATTTGCGCACAACTACCATTGGTGACACTGCTGGTGTTGGTTCTGTGATTTGTTTGATGATGCTGTTAGCTACCATGTTGTCAAGTTTATGCTTCACTCCATCTCGTATGGGATAAGGAACTTTGCGAGGTGGGTAGGTTTTGAGGTTAGGATAGTCTATGAGGTCAATGTCATACACTAACACTTTTAAGCATCCAATGCCATCAATAACGAGTCCTTGGCGTCTATTCTATCCAGTCTCTTGATGAAGCCTAAGGATGCTTAAGTCTCACGACCAAGTATGCACTGGAAGCAATTTTCGACCACCATGAATTGTACTAATTCAGATTTATTTTGTTTGGTATTTACCTTGATGTTTATTTCCTGCAGTACTTGTACAGAGTCTTTGCTAAAAGAGACTAGATGTGTTGTTTTTGAGGGATGTATTTGAGATCCACACATATTGGCTACTGAGGCTGTTATTACATTGCACTGTGCCCCTGTGTCAAGCTTGAATTTAATTTTACAATTTTTGTTCAGGGTTAGGGTTTCCATCCAGTCAAAGTCATCATCATTGTTGCTAATGTGGATATGACGAATGTGTCTTCCCCGCCTAGTGTGACTGGGTTGTGTGGGGTGTGTTGTTGTGATTTATCGGTCATGTCTGTTGTTCTTCCGGGACCTGCACACAACAGCAAAATGCCCTGGTTTTCCGCAATTATTGCAGCGTTTGCCGTATGCTGGACATGACCATCGCTGGTGCTTCAACCCACATTTGTAACAGTGAAGAATATTTGATGATGCCATTTGCCCTTTTACTCTACTATAATTTCTAATGACTTCAACATTAACTACACTGTCTGCTTTCATTGAGGTTAGTTGCTGTTTGGCTATCTCTGTTGCCCTACAAGTCTTCACTGCCTGGTTAAAATTCAGTGTTTCTTCAGCCAGAAGTTTTTCCCACATCGTGTCACTTGTTATTCCTACCACAATTTTGTCACAGAGAAGGCTGTCTGACAAAGTTTTAAAGTCACATTTCTTACCTAGATTTTTGATGACAGTGAGGAAATCATCGAATGGTTGTCCCTCTGCTTGAGTCAGCTTATTGAAAATGTACCGCTCGTAGGTTATGTTGCACATTGGAGAGAAGTGAGCACTAAATTTTTCTTTGATGGCTTCGATGTTATCTTCCTCCTCTGCTGTTAGGGAAAACATGTTGAATATCTTAGCATCATCCGGTCCTATGACGATCGTGAATGTTGCCACTTGCACTTTTGGTTATTTCTTGGCTAATAGATTAGTGGCGATTGCGTACCACTCAAACTGTTGCAGCCATGAAGTCCAACTATTTGCCATACCTTGTTCTGCAATGATGAGTTGTTTGGGAGGCTTTAGACTGACGCCCGACTCTTCTGCCATTGTTCCTGTGTTGTTGACTCTGATCCTCGTAATGTTTTTATTTAGTTCCGGGTTTCGGCACCATGTCACGTTTATATGCTCTAGGGAGCTCTATAGCTATTAAATAACGTACTACACCTGATATTTATAACACTCTTTAATATTATCACTTGCCGTTGTACAAGATACCACACAATAATATTACCGCAATGTATATCTGCCTCTCACTGCTCAACAGGGCTACCAACCCCACATATATACATATATCTGACAAGAACTAAGATTATATACCCTTAAATTATTTTTCTGAAAAAATCTCACCATTACTGACACTAATGGTACAACAACTGAAAGAAATCAGTTTTGTAGAATTCTAGTGCTTTCACTAAACTGTGTCATGAAATTCAAAACAAATGGCGCTGCATCCTTTCATTTTCAATCTTTAACTGATGTCTACATCTCTCCCTTGGTTTCGGTAGAATATACTTCTGCACACACACCTAAAATGTCACCATATTCCTTATCTATAGGCCTTCATTTTAGGCATTATGATTCTAGTTGTCTACAAAGTCAGTAACTCATCAATCTAGTGACTCATCGTGGTACTCTTCAGTCTTCCCACTTTAAAAAAAAATTGAGATAATAATATGCAGCACCAGTCAGCAGATGCAGAAATGATCTGGTGACTCATGCAGTTAGCCTACCTTAGTTTATTGGAGGTTCCTTCAGCCGGGATTAACTACCAGAAGACAGCGATTTGAGGATTTTGTATTTCAATTTCAAAATTAAACTCGCCTACAGCCTACCAGGCAGAGAATTTCGAGTATGGTGCGGAGTGGTAAAATACCCGACTTGAATTCTAAGACTCTGGTTCTGTTCCGGGTTCTGACTTTCTTAAATTGGTTTTTCCATGTACTTCTGAAACCACTCCAGGTCAGTGCTGGGAATGATCAATAATACATGCCATAGCCACTTCCTTTCCTGTTTCTGATCCTCTGAGCCATGGGTTCTGTTTCTGAACCCACAATCAATGAGATGTTAAGTCTTACTACCCACCTATCTGTTTAGTGTTTTCCTAAACACTCAGTGTTTTATCTTAATTATTTTCTGCTATATGTATGTGTAAAATAAACTATTATTTCAGAGTCAACTTAAAAGATGTGTACTAGCCTTAGGATTTGCTTTACATTTTATACCATGTACATGTTGTAACACATTCTTTATTCTTTAACGTAGTTTTTCTGTCTAGATCTGATAAAATCTGCTTAATATGGTGCTATAAAAATTTTGTTCCATTAGTTACATATAGTAATTACAAAATCATATTTCTTAATAAGAAGCATTAATAGTTTGCATCTTACGTGGCAGTAGAACCTATGTGTGGAAAAAGATTAAACTCTTCACTGTCCTGCATGGCTACTCGTAGTGTTGTTAAATTGGTGGTTAGTATTTCTTTAAAGAGACTGAATAAATATGTTGTGCCATTTTTTTTGCTAGTATTTAAGACTTGCTTAAAATTGTAAGCCTATTAAGTACATAATTTTATTGACTAAGTCACACAATTTAAAACTTTGGTGAAGGGTGTGTTTGTGTACGTGAGGTGAAAATCAATGAGGCGCTATGAGTGACGCCGGCAGGCACATGTATTCTAACATAGTCTCTTAAGTCCCAAAGTCTTGAACATGTGTGCAGTGTTCCTGGTGTAACAATTTTTCTATGGAACTTAAAGCGGTTATCCTACTGTTTTATTGAACCCGTCACAGTAGCAAAGTACTACAATGTAACTGTTGACCTCAATTTTGAACAAATCCGATTCATAAATCTTGAAGAATAATGGTCTCAAGAAACTGATTTTAGCCAAGTTTCAAGGCTTAATGCTTGAAATGTGACAAAAGAGTCATATTCACAAGTAGTCTGAAATGTGTTTCCTTTTCACAGGCAAACACTGTGGACACTTTTTTTACTGGTCTAGCCGAGAATAAACATAACCCCGAACATGCTACAAGCAGTTCGAACGCCAGTCAGGCGGCTACCATAATAACCAAACATTGATGTACATTATGTGTCACATTAGTTGGAGCATAGCAACTGCTGAGAATATGGTGACATTCCCGGAATTTGAACATCAGGCCATGGTACAAATACACAGTGAAACCCAGGATGAAAACACTGACTCCAAGTACATAAAAGGCATTCGACTAAGAAACAGTGGTATGTTATCCGCCAACTTAGGTGGTGCGTGCAGTACCAGGACTTTCTTTCTCTGTTAGTGAGTCCAGTTCACTATGGTACTAAGATATGGTTGATGCAGTGGCTAAGGCACTGGCCTCCCACATAGGTGATCCAAGCTCAATCTTTGCATTTGAGAAACATGCCCGACAACTGCTGTTAGTTGGCAGGTTTTTTTCTGTGATGTCCTGCTTCCCTTATTCTGGCACTGACACATACTCACCTCAC
>PNEQ01131521.1:43012-55761 GCA_003012365.1 Medauroidea extradentata
ATTTATATCTGGGAAGTGTGAAACAGCGAGAAAGTGTTTTTTTTTTTTTTTTTTAATTTCATTTGTAAGATTTCACCGTAAGTTGAAATAAGCTTTCCATTTTAATATTAAAATATGCATTAGGAGTGAATAGTACAGTACACAGCAATGTAAGTTTTTGCAGACATTATCATGTAAACATAACTACATAAATGTAAGCCTACAGATGTCTTCTGTTTATAAATCTCTAACTATATGCAAGTCATAAGTTACTACAGGTATTAAAAGTGTTCATCTCTTGTAAAATATATGTAAATATTGTTTTTTAATTTTTTGCTATATGTACATAACATTATAACATCACAAGCATGCTTAATTTTAATGAAATGCATGAAATATATCATTCAGTTTAAATAACAATATTCCTCTGAAGACAGCATGTAAAATTTGTGTAATGGATTTGCTTCAGCATGACTTTTATTGCTAAGTATAACATAACTTATTTTACTCGAGCTATCAAACTAACTGGGCTATCATCATTTGGTATGACATATGCAATTTCAGGATGCATGTTAAGAGCAATCTGTGAATCCTGAAAAGTCTGTGAGTGCACAAGATACTACGCTTACAATGCAGTTTAGATGAGCTGTAAATAGCAAGCTGTAAACATTGTCTCACACATGACGAAAAGGCTGAGGTGCACTACTAAACTCGGTGGTTGGTAAAAGGCTTTCAAAATGTTTCTCAAAGACCAATGTCAATATTTTTTTAGGATTTGGCGAGTCCAGACAGCACCATGCAAGTGGTGAAAGAACTTCCCGTTCAAACAGGAACTCGGGTCCTGCCATCAGCCACTATCCGCCACCAGTGCAGCATTTTTCAGGAAATCAACGACGACAGTTTCCAGGGCAAGAATTTTCGGAACCTCAGATGCTCAGCAGGCGGCTCGGCAACAACGTGCCACCTCAACAGCAGTCGCACCACCCTAGAAATTACCCAGAACCCAATACAAACTGTAGGCATTACCCAGAGCCCAGTACAAACTCTAAGCATGTGCTTCAACAGACTACCAGCAGGCCTCTTACTAATCAGCAGAATACTCATCGCACTCAGTACCGCTCCATACAAACAAGGAACAAAGATGCAGCAAATAGTAACGACGATCAGAACAGAATAGAGAAACCACACATCGCTGTCAATGCCAATCATGAAAGAACTGCCCCTCTAAGTAGGGCCTATCTCAGTCCACCAGATGTGCGCCAACAGGGTGTAAACACAAGGAGGTTCAGTGAACAACTTAAAATGTCACCCCAGCCTCCCCTACCTTCGCAGATGAGAGGACACACTACAATGCCATTTCATGGAGGCAATGCAACTTCTGTCTCTGGACAGTTTTCACAAGATTCTTTCAAGATGGCAAGAACACCTCTAAAACCGTCAGGTAACACACTGCCTTTGTAACCAAAGCAGCTTAGCTGAAATTAATTAGTTTGTTATTTAACATCATCTACATAATCTTGATAAGGTTTTGACATGAAAGTAATTATAATGAAAACTGCTGGCTGTACTTTAACAAAATTATGTACATGTAATGGTATGTATATATTTGCCAGCCTTGATTTAGAAGCTAAGTATGTCCTAATATTAATTTAGTTTTCATCCTCTACGCATTTTGGCTGTGTCTCAATAGAAAAGTGTATACACTCTAACTACCCACTCTCCCTCTCGGCCACTCTTGCTCACTCTGAAACGAATTGGGACATCTACCCTTTGATGTGCTCTTGATGCCGAGGCAATCAAATGGCTGCCACACAGTAAACAACAGAGTGAGCAGCGAGGGAACATTGTCGTTCATTCTCCTGTTGCACTTTCTCCTTTGAGTTTGCACAGTAGAAAGTACTCTCATTGACGTCAAGAGTGGGCGAGAGAGTACTCTTTTAGCGAGTTGAGACACAGCCTGAATTTGCTGTTAATGTTCTTATTCACTCGTGGTAATTTATCATTTAAAATACAGTATAGTGTAAGTTGCAAAAAAATCAAAATATGAAATTAATAATGCTGTCATACAAGAAAAAAAGTGAATTTTTAATGGAGCTTTATTTTCTGGAGGTTGAAGTGGTGTGAATAACTATACAAGTTAATGTATATAAAATATGCTCTATTAAATTCCCAGGTAACAAGATTTTAATTTTGTCCATTTATTAATGAAAATTAACCACCAAAAATTTGCTTGTCTTAAAAATTTGTGGTTGAACATTAACTGACATTTTCTTACCAATGTTAGTAATTTTACTTTTACATTATGTCTATTAATTTATTTTAATAACTTTGGCACTAAGAGTTTTAATTCAATACTGTGTCAGTATGGTACATGTTCTACAAATCCAAGTCCAATTGTGAAAAATTAATAATTTTACATCTGTACAAAAAAAAGTGTTGGATTTCTAGATTTGTATACATACAGTAACAGAAATATTCTCTTATGGAAATTGTTTAACATGCATTGACGCCGTGTCCGGTGAGAGTGAGATAGGAATGGAGCTGCGTCGGAATTCTCTGGGCGCCACCCGGTTAAGCGGGTAGCCGGGAACACGAGGCTCGATGGGTCGTGGTCTGTTCGTGCCGGCGTGCCTTCTCTCACCTGGCAAGTCGAAACAGCTGCGGATCGGGAAAAGCAGGGTGGAACTGGAGAAAACTACACCTTACATGGACACTTATGGGGCGGTCCACACCCCCATACACTAGGGCCTTAAGCGAGCCAGTTCCAAATGGCGAAACAAAATAAAACACTGGGCTGGATAGTTGCACACGCGCATTATGTTTCTCGGTGGACGAATCAGAGTCCCGAAGCACACCACGTCTCTCTCGTTCTGTCCGTCGCGGTCACTGCTTCCAGACTGCCTTCTTCATGCCCTGGTAAAGAGAGGGGGCAGCAAAGCCATGTGTCCTGCACTGGCAGATGGCCGGGATGGCAGGTGTCACACGTTGGTGTCAAGTTCACACATGCCCTGGCACCGTCACTGATCTGCCACACACACTCAAGTATCGCACATCTGCCATTACCAACCAGCGCACACCTGTCACTGACACACTCTGCGAACACCTGCCGTGACCAGGTGCAACTCCACCTGGCCTGTGGCCTGGTACGACGACATACGCCCACCTCCTGAAGACGACTGGTCACGGCGGGTGTGTGCATTCGCTATGTACTCTGCTGCCGGTGTCACTCCCGACGACTGAACACTAGGGTCTGCTGTGGGTCGAAGTCTCCGGCTTCATCTCCTGAGTCGTCGGGTGGTGCACAGCAGGTCTGCTGTTTCTGTCGTGGGCGAGGTCGTAGGTTGTAGGGCTCCCTTCGGTGTCTGTTGGTATGGATCGAGGGAGTAGACATTGCGGTGCCAGCCATCGGTAACACCAGCATGTCCTGGGATGTTGTTGTCTTTACGTCATGACGTTCTGCTACTGGCGTCTGTACAGTAGGCGTAGATAATTGAGGGCCACCAGCCACGCCCCACTCCGGAAAGCGGCGAACACGAGGACGAAACCAGGCAGGTGCTTGGCGTCTGCATTTCCGTTCGTTCTGCAGTTCGGGGTTGACCCATTCTTCCTGCTGGCCATTTGTGCTAGGCTCGGACGAGTATAACTGGGGTTGCCTGCTGCGTCGGCGTCGTTGTTGGCATTGAGACGACTCTTCTTGTTCCTCGATGTGTATGATAAAAGTCATACTCTCTAGTGGTTCATCCAGTTCCCACACTTCCCAGACGATGGGTTGGAGTCTCTGCTCATCCTCATCAGGCATGGTCACTATTGGTTCGGCTTCCTGCGGCGGTGTAATGACACCAGGCGTTGACGGGAGAAGTAACGCCAGTCCCGGAGTCTTGTCACATCTGCTTTGCGAGTGTTTGTCGCTCTCCTCTTAGAGTGGTCTCTCAGTTTGTGGGTGCTCAGCTGCTATGGTTGTCTGAAGTAGGTCGGAGAAAGCGAAGACATCTTTCCGTTCATACAAGAGAGCTTATATCACTGTCCTGTATTCGGCTGGGACCTCGTTGTCCAGGTCGCCCAGGTGAATTGTGTGTTGGTTGGTATTCGGCCGCCGGTCGACAGCATACACTGTTCATCGTTCCCCAGCTCCCACGTGTACCCTCTTCGCTGCGACCTCTATCACTGCAGCTTGTTGCTGCAGCCATGGTTGCCCCAGCACGACGGGCTCTCGTAGGCCATCCACGACCAAGGCTTCGACTTGAGACATCTGGTCGCGTATCCTGATCGTCAGGTTGATTACGCCCTGTGTGGCACTGTGCTTCCCTCTGGTGGCCAGCTGTAGCATGCAGGGTCCAGGTCGGATCTGTGATGGATTAACGAGCGTGGATGCGATGAACGTATGGCTGGCGGCAGTATCAACTAATGCAGCAGTTGGTTGGTTGTTGACTTCGATCGGGATACGGAGTAACTGATCTTCCTTGACGGTTAATTGTCCCAAAAATGGCTCTAAGTCGGTGTTGGTCGTGATCAGGTGTGTCTGGCGATTGACAGCGGGGAGGTCAGCAGCTGGCCTGCCTCCCCGCCTTAGCAGTTTCCGACGGATGTGGCATTCCTAACAGGGCAGTCGCGGTGCTAGTGAAACGTGTTCGCTGGGCAGGTGTGGCACTGTGGTGGGCGAATGTCCTGTCGCGAGAGTTGTGGGGCGGACGCAGGGTCGGCAGACCGCTGCGCCTCAATCGCGAGTTGTTGTCTTCGGCCCGTTGGTGTGCCGCTATCGCGCATATTTCTGGTGATGGGGGCCTCCTCGTCCGCCCGTCTTAGTGTCTGTAATGGACGTCCCCTCAGCCGATTGACGGCCCTGTCGGTGACGATTGCTCGACGAACGTATCCCTCCACACTTTCACCATTCACTTCTGCCAAAAATGGTTGAAGTTCCAGTCGCAGACGCGGGGTTATGCTGCTTAGTGCGTCCTCCGGCGGCGTGGTTGGATAGATGCGCCGGAACAGCTGGATTTTTGTGGCTATAAACCTCTCTGTCGACTCTGTGTCCTTTTGTCGTTCACTATAAAATCGCGCTTGACAGTCTGCTATATCCTCCGCAGACCCGAACCGATACCATAGGCCATTCGCGAATTCGTTCCATGTCATTGTTGCATATCCCCATAGTCTTCACCAGTCCTTTGCGGCGCCATGCAAGTTGCTAATCGCACGATCAACCCACTCCTCGTGCACTACACCGTAACGTAAACAGTGTTTCACACTGCTGCAGAAACTGGTCCACGTCCTCATGCATGTGTCCAGAGAACTCAGGAAGTTTCATTATGACCCCACTCTCTTGGCAGGTTGTCGGGACAGCTCGACGTGCAGTAGTTGAGGCACTGGGGAAGGGGTGATAGGGTGGTAGGTTTGTAGCTTGTGATTTATGACGTTGAAGCGGGGGAGGGGGCCTCGATGACACACAAGTTGCGCAAGCGAACACGCCCTCACCGAATGTGACAAGTTACGTGGCGTGCGAACATCTGCGGTGGCATCTTGTTCGACAAGTCACACAAGTGGCCATCTCCTTCCCTTGTCTGTAACACGTTGGCGAGTCACATACTTCGGCCTGCCTTGGCGGGCTGTGGTCAATAAGCTTCTCCACTTTCACGCTCGGGTTCCCCTTCTGGTTCTCCATGGCACACGTGCAGCACTGTTGCAGTACTTCTCCGAAAAGTAAATCAGGGAAGGCTGGTAATCCACACCTAACACACTCCTTGCTGCTCATTGTGTGCGATGGTTCGATTTGTTTCTAAGTCTAGTTCAGAGTATTGTTTCCTGCTGTCGCTGACGTGCGGGCTGTGACGTAGCTGGCTAAACAATGCAACTGTGGCGATCCTGTGGTGAAGTGTCGTCTTCCAGTCCTTCTCTGCGTAGGTTGTACGTTACTTCACACTGTGATATTCATGCCAAAGCGTTGGGCGCCATGACGCCGTGTCCGGTGAGAGTGAGGTAAAAATAGAGCTGCGTCGGAATTCTCTGGACGCCACTCGGTTAAGCGTGTAGCCGGGAACACGAGGCTAGATGGGTCGTGGTCTGTTCGTGCCGGCGTGCCCCTCTCTCACCTGGCAAGTCGAAACAGCTGTGGATCGGGAATAGAAGGGAGGATCTGGAGAAAACTACACCTTAAGTTGAAACAGCTGCGGATCAGGAAAAGCAGGGAGGATCTTGAAAAAACTACACCTTACATGGACACTTATGGGGCGGTCCACACCCCCATACCCTAGGGCCTTAAGCGAGCCAGTTCTAAATGGCGAAACAAAGTAAAACACTGGGCTGTATAGTTGCATACGTACATTATGTTTCTCGGTGGACGAATCAGAGTCCCGAAGCACACTACGTCTCTCTCGTTCTGTCCGTCGCGGTCGCTGCTTCCAGGCTGCCTTCTTCATGTCCGGGTAAAGAGAGGGGGCAGCAAAGTCATGTGTCCTGCACTGGCAGATGGCCGGGATGGCAGGTGTCACACGTCTGTGTCAAGTTCACACATGCCCTGCCACCGTCACTGATCTGCCACACACACTCAAGTATCGCACATCTGCCACTGACACACTCTGCAAACACCTGCCGCGACCAGGTGCAACTCCACCTGGCCTGTGGCCTGGTACGACGACAGCATATATTTCGATAGGTGAAAGTGAAAATTTGCACTTGACATACACCCCATTTAGAGCAACGGATGTACTGAAATTAAATAATTTACACTGTTATTAGTTTTCACTGGCTATTTGTAAAAATATGTGCTAACGTAAAACATCAAAGTTTTGTATTTTGGAAAAAAATTTCTGAAAAAACATATTTTAAATTGTAAAAACAAGTAGTTTTATGCTTTTATAAGTTAGAAAATAATCAGTGACATCTAATTTCAATGTAATTAAAATTATTTTATTTCAAATCCTTTGATTTTCATTGGATGAATGCTGCCATAACATGCATATTTTGTCTTTTGATGTACTATTGTGGAAATATTACTCCTATTTCCTAGGAAGATGTAGTTACTAGTATTGTGTTATTTTGTACGAATATCAAATTATTAATTTTCACACTTTAATACTCTGTTGTCACCCTCCCTTTTCTGTTACAGTTTTCTGTTCTATTTGGTGATATTAACTCTATTGTTTATCAAGGCTCAAATCTCTTCCTTATACTTCCTCCAGTTGCCAGCATCCATATTTTACCCATCCCCATATCATTGTTCCTGCACCACTGCTTTTGCGTTAGACTACCTTCCTTCTAACTTCTCTTAGTCTAATGCCTCATCAAGTGGCCGTCTACCAGGTTCACCTAACCCAGGAAGCATTCTTTCAAAAGGTAATCTCTCAGAAGACCTTGCTGGGAAAATATTCTTTATTCATAAAACCACCCAGTAACACATGGTGTTGCTCGAACAATTTTTCCAGCCAGTGAAGAATTATTCCATCTCTTTTCCAAATTCCAATCTTGAAGACAATTTTATTTTGTGGTAGTGAGACAGCTCTGCTGAGATTTTCGCCTGGTTGTGAACTTCAGGATTATAAACACACACATGTAATGTGAGCAGTGGCAGTAGAATCTCTTGTTTTAAGGAGTGAACACCATTATCAAGTATGTTTTATTCCTGTTGGGATTACCCTGAATTTTTACCTTCAGTGAATTTGTGCAGTCGTGGAGAACTGATGGTCTTTTATAAAAAAAAGTCAAGTGTGGTTTACATGTGAAACTCCCACTTCATTAGCATTTCATGTATATTAACTGGTAACACTGGGGCCTAAGGTGTATTGGCCTTTTTAAAGGATTTTTTTTGTTTTTATGTAATTCAATTCCAAAGTTGACAGTGTATTAAGAGAAGGAATCTCATTTGTTTCTTTTTATTTTGATATAGTAAATGTTGTTTAATTTCAATTAGGGGATTTTTAATATAATCATAGCCACCTGGCTGAAGGGCGATGGCAGCATAGTTTTGTTTGGGCAAGGGTACTGACTCTAGGATATATTTGGTCGGGGGTAGAGGCACCAAATTATTATTTTTTTTTTTCCTTGTTTCCTCTGCCGCATTAGTAAGCGTTTTGGAGCCTGGTAAACCATTGTCTGACATTGTAATTGTTAGTGTTGGTGAATGGAGGGAGGCCCTGTAAGACTGATTTGTATGCCTTATTAAGCAACAAGCGAGGGCCAAACCTGTGATTGGCTAGTTGATTAATGAGCGGTAGTGGTCACAGAGTCAGGAGAAAAGGCCATTGCCAAGCAGTAGAAAACTTCGCACCGTGACCGAGTGCGGTTGCACGAACGGGCTGCGGCTCGTTTCCTCACTAATACGCTATTCACTAGATGAATTTTTTTTGTACAGGTGATGATAAACTATAGAGAATAAAAACTGAAACAGAGATAATATCTTTCATTTCGACACACAATTTAAATAGTTCTGTATCCATTGAGTGATACTAAATAACGACAGAGCTAGTCGTGGCAAATGGAAGAATTCAAAGAGTTGGCTGACCTCCAACAGAATTGCTGTTCGGTTCATCGTAACAGCCTCAGCTCACAAAGCCGTAGCTGGATAATCATTTACTACATGGCTTAAGTCACAGAGCACGAGTTATTTCTACAGAGATAACTACGACAACGTGACAACATAGTGCGACAATGTGGCACAATAATAACAACCCCCAACATGACAAACTGTCCCATCCTTCATTGCTGGGAAGAAGATGCTATTTCTGTTCGAATATTCTGCCAGAATTAATTCCAAGTGCACAGTTTGCTTTCTTAAGTACATGGTTATCTAAACAATTTTTATGATGAATGCTTTGTTGCATATTTAGTAACAAAATTGTAACTCACACACTGGAATCTGTTAATCAGTTTAAACAAAAATACATGTAATTCTTGTGTATCTTGGAATTTTGCAGAGTTTGATAAACTGTACTGAACTGACATTCACCATTCATCAACTCCATTTTCTCGTATGTGATTTACAAGCAATCTTCACAACTATCATTCTCTTTTGAAAATGTTTACTGTGTAGCTCAATGCATACTCTCAACAGCCATGATTTTCCACAACCTGGTCCACCCTGAGCTTGCACAACCTGCTCTAATATTTTCAATTTTTAAATTAATTGAGAATCCTTTTTTATCTTCTTTATGTTGTCTGCAGATTCAAATGTGCATGCCCGCAATATTTTTCCATATGTTGTTTTATTTCTTTCTCCTTTCACTACTCCTGCAATAGCACTGTATACATAATGTTAGTTGCTCTCCAATTTATCCTAATGTTGTATTAAACTTTTACTTAACTCTTTTTCATTACTGTATTTACTTGTGTATCTGTTACATGATTCTACTCTAATTCTCACACTGTCTGATAACACAGTACTCCAGAAAATAGCCAGTACTCATAATTGTAAATAAATTCCTTACTGAATGTTAACTGTGTGTAAAACAATACAAAGTTACTCTGAGGTGCTATGGGCACAGCTGCACTTCTACAAGAAAGAGAATTGTGAAGAAGGTAGTAGAGAAAGAAGTAGCTCCAGCCCCTCTTTGTAATGAACTATGAATAACGTAAATTGTGTGTGAATTTTTCGGTGAACAATACACTGTACATAACAATAATTGCCAGTTTTATGACAAGCCCATGGGATCCAAAAACACAAGGCAATATGACATTAAAATACGTATTGTCATTACACAAAAGCAGATCATTGTATTAGGACAATGGTGCAATTAATGATCGCAAAACATGTGTGACCTGCAAGCCTATTATGATGTAGTCTGTAAAATTAAACTTGTGTTTTCATGAAATCTCCTTGATAAAAAAATTGCTGTATACGTCTATAATGTCTTAAGACTACTGTACTTAAATATACACTTTTAATGCTATACTGTATTGCAAACTTAGTAATATAACTGACAGAGATACAGGTACTTGCAGTTGATACTAGTAAATAGGTACACACACATGAAGGGACGACACAAATTTTTCCGCGGAAGCGCGGTCGCGACGTTTTGACCGTATCAAACTGGCTTCCTCGGATGTGCCATGTCTTGCCGCCCGAGGAAGCCAGTTTGATACTGACAAAATGTCGCTTCCACGGAAAAATGTGTGTCGTCTCTTTAAGTATGTTGACCTATTTACTAGTATCATATGTAAGTACTTGTACCTCTGTCTGTTACATTACTTGTTTAGCCTAGCTGCCATTTCCAACCATTCTTGCATTATAAACTTTTTCATGATTGAGAAGTGGTTGACATTAAAATGTTTTCATCTATGCAGGGGCAGAACCAGAAAGAAATTTGTGTGGGGAAAACATAGCTGTAGGTCTTTATGAATCAGTACATTGTATCTACAGTTCAGACTGAGAGCCGTTTGCAGAGTCAGCCGAAGATTACTCATAATTTACTCAAACTCCACTTTTACTTCAGTAATTTCTGAAGTGCAAATATTGAGTGCACTCATGTAAATTGGCAAGTAGGTGATTTGAGTTTACCCCAAGATAAGTATGATTGTTGCTACTCAATGGCAGGAATAAAATTTCCTCACAGGTTACCGCCTTTTAAGCGAGCTTGTGCGTCTCTGTGTGGTTGGCGTCTTCAGCATAAGCATTAAAATTAGAGCGGAGGGATTGTCACAAAGACCTTTGACCTTACATAGTAACTGTTAAGGTTTTTTCTGTTAACAAAAAATGTTTACTGTGTAAAATAATACAGCAAAATGCTGTAATACAAATTAACAAAAGTGTTGGCACATCAGCAGCACCAAAAATAAGTCTGGGAGAAACTTGCTCTAGTAGTCCAGTATTGTGTTAGTGTATCTGTGGCTGTGAGAGATCAGCACACATGCTGTACTGAATTTGTCATTTACATCAGTAGTAAAAGTTAATCTACAGAAAGATATAATTTACAAAAGTATTACATATTAAAGGGAAAATATAATAATGTAGTAATGTATTCGTTGTATTTGACTCTAGCCACTGCATTTGCCTCACATAAATTCCAAGGTCAATTTTGGGTTCCTTCAGATTTGATTTGACATTCACTTGGCGTAAACTCCGCTCATTATTATGTTACGACTGTGCAAATTAAAAAAAAAAGTTACATCTCACTCTAACTTGATTTGAGTAATAGGCTGAATCCACTCTGCAGTCAGCCCTCAGTTTATATGCACTTGTAAGTATTAAGTAATAATTTTGCAAGTTAAATAAGCAAACATTTTTATTTTGTGTGTTATATTTTTGCAATAATCACTGCATTATTGTAAATTAGGTGCTGCACTTCCAAAAAAAAAACTATTTTAACATGAGACAGTACAAGTCTGTTTTACTGGCAATGTTACATACTAAAAACTATTGCAACATTTTGAGAAGTGTTCCGACACTCATATTGGAAACTCAGATTTTTTGTGTCAAAGTAGCTATTGCAACAGCTTCAGTGGAGGCTGTTTGAGTGACCTGAAAAGCAGTTGTAATTTATTAATCTGAAATAGTAGCCTATAGACAATACAGATTTTGTTGTAACGTCACTGAGAATTGTCGCAGAACTCTGTATCAAACTTAAGGCTGCCGTCTACCATGCGCTGAAAATGTGTTTCAGTGTGTTCATAAATACTTTTTTTTACAATGCTATTTCACATGTGCTCAAATTATGACAGAATAGTAGTTTCAAAGTATCATGTCAATCAAAAAAATCATTTTGGAGTCCCTCAAAGTGGCTACAATCAGCTTTTTCAGCCTGTTATATCTGAAAAACAACTCATGAGTTTCATGTGAAACTACTCTATAGAAACATGCAATGAACTTTGCTTAAAACTTTCCACAAATAAAAAGATGGGGCCATCACAGAAAGTGTCAGACGAATGATCTCTGAGGAGATTCAGCACCAGATGAGCTGGTCAACATTGCTCTTGGTGCCGTGCCTCACTCACACAAAAACAAATGGCCAGTAGGCGAGCACCGTAAGGTGTACCAGCTTCATTGGGAACTGGGTCGAAGCAATTTTAGCAGTTGTAGCAACATTCTTCTCTATGCAAACAGGGCTTCTGACATGGTGGGTTGAGAAAGGGAGACAGAGGAGGCAAAGGCACTAGGGTCTGATACCAAATAGGACCCGGCAGTGATTGGATTTGTTAGACATTACTAATGTTATTCTGTATTTTTATGTAAACACAAAAAAAGGAGTTATTAATTATTATTGTTAGATGTTAACAGAGTAGAGCAAAATATAAATTATAAGGAACGAGGAAGTGAAGGTACGGGCAGGGCCGCAACTAGGGGGGAGCAAGAGGGGCATGTGCCCCGGGCGCCAAGCTGTGGGGGGCGCCGAAATCACTTCCACTGTAATTTCTACGACTGAGACTGGTAATTAGTGTTTTAAATTGTCATGCCAGGAATGCCTAGCATAGAATATAACGTTATATTTATTTTAAAGTACAAAGAAAAAAAATGTGAAGCTGTTTAACAAAAAAAAGTGGGGTGAATTCTTTATACGAAGAAATTAGACACAAAGAGGGTGTAATTGTCTGTGAGGAAGCGGCGGCGCACCGCACTGCGCATGGCATAGTGACTCGTCAGGGCGGTGCGAGTCATAGTAAAACATAGCACTTCCCGCGTTGACTTTCAGGGTGGCATGTCGTGCCTATAGTTTAAATATTTAGGACAATGGCTACAGTTGGTTGTGTTGTTTGTGTGCGCGGCGAATAATTTTGTAGTAAATAAGCTTAGTGAAATTGAAGTGAAGTGTTAGACAATTTTATTTTATTTTCAGTTTTTAAGCCATAAC
>PNEQ01131524.1:0-29798 GCA_003012365.1 Medauroidea extradentata
ATAGGCATACCGTAATTAAACATTTTGTTGTGGATCTACTTAGAATACCATTCAAAGTAAATTATGTCGTCTTTATATTTATCATTGTTTACATGTCGGCATAATATTTTTTTAATTGTTATGTTATTGTTTTGGATGATTTTTGGGGGTTCTCATATAATGCAGACTATTTATAAATTAAAGTGAAAATCTTTTGCTATGTTGAATCTGGTTTATGACTTCAATTTAAATAATGTCTTTCTCAAACGTTTGCAATTAGATGACAATTCATTTGATAATAAAGTTAGATGTTCACAACATTCATCAGAATCTCGGACGCTATCTTTTTGGCACTCTCTTATATTTTAGCGATTGATTTATAAATTCGAATATTAAGGTGTGATTGTATGTTATTGGTCGGGCTGGGCAATGTTTTCCATTTTCACTAAGATAGCTAAAGACATCAGTTGAAGACAAGTGCCCGTCGAAATGTCTCTTAGCTTATACACTGTGAAGAGCAGTTTAATTATGTCCGCACAGTGTCCCTTGTTCCATTCTTGCTCGCTAAATACTCGCACGTTTTCACATTTATCATCTTTCTTCCAGTGAATTAGTGTCAAGTTTCCCCATTGCTAGTCTGTCACAGACGTATTGTGTCTGCAGTGCAATTGCCTGCTTAGAGTCGTAGACGCAATTCTTTTATTTGCTAACAACGCCAAATTTTTCAGTAAGAAATACAATAAATAGTGTTCCTTAATTTACGCACATAAATATATTACAAACACAGTGAACAAAAGCATTCCCTTTATCCAAACTATGTGCATCATTGTAGAGGGATTTGTTCTGTGGCATTATTATTTTGTTATGAGCGGCTATTATTTTAAAGGTTTGATTAATTAGGTCAATTATAATGCTTCACATAACATTTTAATTGTAGCTTATATATGATATAGTTATTTAATGATTGCGCAAACTCGTCTGAAGCATTTATTTAAATAATGCCTTCCTCTATCATGCTTAATGTTAGAGTGGAGATTTACCTGCTGCCCAAATGAGACTCGTCTCAAGTTGCTCTATCCGATATAGCAGTAGAAGATTGTATGTCTTTGTATAGAAACAGCTCTTGTCCGGTATACTGTTCAACATTTTTACTCTACGAAATTTGTTTTGAATAGTTAAATAAACGAAATTATTTACAAGATTTGAACTATTTTAATGATACAATCATTGTATGGTACGTTCAATGTCGTCTATTATAAATATTGTTAGGTAATCAAGATACGTTTTATATATGGTCTACGCAATGTATCTGAACAGTATTTTTTTTTGCTGAAGATAGTGAGTTACAGTGGAAGTTACGACGTAGGACCGTGAATAGAGCTTGGGAGGTCTTGAAAGATAGTTTTTGATAACCACGTGTCAGTCTTATATAGAACGTTCAAAAATTCAATGCTCAAATTGATAGGGAAGTGAAGGAAACAAATACAAACAAATCTGGCCAAATAACTATGTATCAGAAACAAATAATTTACTATTAATGGGTATTTAGCAAAATCGTGTGCGATTCAGAAGACGACGTTAATTGTTTGCGGTACTTTATTGAGCAATGTCACAATTAATGTTAAAAATCAGCATAAACCTCCACATCTAGTATATCCCTAGCAAGAAGATTTATACGCTTTCTCCGGTGTTCAGTAGTAGTAATTTTTTTTTAATAAACGAAGCTTTCTGAATATTTAAGCCTGATATTTACGATAATCATTACTTGTGTTTCTTTCTGCTCTTGCTGCTGCTTGTGAAATAAAAATGTACAGGAAAGATGTCACCTCCGACCCAATCCCTACTTCTGTGACAGTTGCATATTTTTGAAATGTACCATTCTAACTAGTCAAACATATTTGTCTTTATTCACACGTGGTTTTTTTTGCTGGATTCCGTTCTTGGATCATCACCGGATACCAAGAAATACCGTTAATACCTACACGCTGCGGTAACATTTTCCCTACATTATCGTTAATGCTGCATTACATGTATGTCTGCCCAGGCACACGCGGCACACGAGGCAGCCACTTGGCAACACTGTAACATTTATGACTTACTAAGCCGCACCAACTCGCTCACACATGCAGCGTGCAAACTGATGTATGGCGCTGATAGTGATTTCATGTTAGAAGATACTGCTTGTATTTTACTCTAATGTTGGTGTGTTATTATATACGGCTGATATGTGTGGTAGTAGATAGCTAGCTGATATGAACTAAGAGTTGTATTTATAGTAACGTAATTATTGATTTAATTAATGTACCAAAGTGCAATGTTTTTGTTAGTTATTCGTTTACCTACTGGTTCCTCTTCTTTGTCTGGCAAGTATTTGTAGACCTGTTGTTCGCCAGGTTTTCATTTATACTATTTCTCTGTCGTAGAGAAGTGAGATTATTTCCGCTTTTATTATCTTGTGCTATTTGGCATACAGTTTCCTGTCTTATGAAATAGGCTAACTATTTGTTTTTACCGTCAATACCTAATATACCTGTGTAAATGGCCCGCCCATGTAAACGATTGAATCTTAACAAAAAATTGTATATATTAGAACAGGCTGTTAAAATTAATTTCTGTGGAGTAAAAGAACATAGTCATAGTAACTGACATATTTTCTTCAAACCGTTATTTTTATATGAAAATAAATACAACACGGACAACATGGCGGTAGGCAGTCCCCGAGTGATTCTTGGTATTTAAATTAAAACAAATAAAACGTTCGTACTTCTAATTCCATGGCAGGTAATGAAGTCCACTTAAAACACGTGTGGGCCTTTTCACCTGTTAGCATGACGTGTTTATTAAATTTGCTATGAATAAGAAGAATAATATTATACGGACTTTCAAGGTATGGTTGTACTGTTAATTAAGTATATATATTGATATCGTATTTCGCGTATATGTATTTAATGTGCATAACTTGAAAGGCAGCAAAACAGGCAGCTCAGCACTAAGATTATGTAACTGAGCGCTTGATTGAGGCGAGAGTTTAGGCCAATTGTAAATCACGCTAAGCACACAGCTATGGTAAATTCCCGCAATTCGACAACCAAATAAATAAAATAATAATATTTTTGATTGCGGTTAATAAATAAATACAATTTTAATGTAAATACGACAGTTATGTGGTAGGTAGATGCACTGCTTGTCTTGTGGATAGAGTCGACATTAGAGACGGTATCGTTGACACAAACAAATACTAAACGGGAAAGTATTAGGGCAGACATATAGTTAGTACCACTCTATTATTCAGCTGGAGTATTATTGGAAAACCATTGCTAACCTAAATCGGTAACGACTGGTGGAACTTTCAGAACACATTTCCGTTGTTTTAGAACTTTGCCATCTCACTCGGTGGATTGATCACCATATTGCAAGAATATTCTCTCCACCTCACCCCGTGCCACTTTATGCGTTATTTATATATTAAAGACCTTGTCTTGTGTGAGGAAGTGTGATGTCACGACCATTCTGAATGTGCATGACTTACTTGAACTGTTTTTTGCAAGTATGTACTACCGTAACTCTATGTCTTATAGCTAGGGACTGGAGAATTTCGCGAATTCAATGACCCGTAGGCTAGAATCCATTGTACTATGCATACTCAAGCCCCCTTACATACAGATGCATGACACCAGACATACAGCCGCCAAGCCATTTGGTGTCCGATTTGCACACTCCCGTATTCAACATAATGTGCCCTGGGATATGCTGCATGTTTCACTCTCTGAACCACCGCGGGCGACACGCCAGATGTCGGAGCGTCTTGACATGGCTGAATTTGTGAAGTCAACGATGCCAGCTTACGTCTATAAAAGCCTCGTCCAGGATCCTGTGTCATATGTTTGTAAACTACTTATTGTTTCAAGTCCAATGCCTCTACTGTGTGTGCATTAGTTGCTGTCTCAGTCTTTTGTTTTATAAGAAGGTGTTTCTCACGCTGATACCTTGTGTGTTCCGATTCTATAAGCGCATTGCAATTCTTGAGATGTGTCTCCTCTGCTCATCTACTTGTATATGTGATAAGCTGATGGTGGCTAAACATGATGGTGTACAGGTCATCTTCCTTTGGGCGCCTTGCCATGCGGCCATCGCTTGCAATTATGAAGCACACGCAGCAGCAAAAGAAGCATGCAGCCTTCCAACCTGTAATCCTCTTGTCCATTGTGTGATGCGCTGCATGCAACACGAGTATTTATTTGGACCTCTTGGCAGAGGGAATGGCAGGTGCTCCCTCTATCCTAAAAACTCAGAATCTTTATATTCTCGGTTGCCAGTTAACATGCGAAATATAATGAAAATTAGTTTTTAATCGTTATTTACACCAGACGAACTTTAAAAGTTCTCTCTTAATCGTGAACCATATATGACTATGTGCGGTTAACTGAGTGTGCTATTTATGTTGAACTCAAAACCACTCAACCACAAATGTAGACAGCAGCATAAAAAGCACAATATATTTGTTTTGTCTACTTCAGTGAACACATTTTACTTGATTCATTGTTTAGATGTAAGAGTTTGTTTGTTTTATTAATTAACCTACAAGAATTTTATTCCATGCATTTTAATAAACTCTATATGTTTTTTTACTCGTCAAAAATTGTTAAGATGTTTTGCGTGTTTTATGTTTTCTGAGTGGTTTAATTCACATACATTGTGCTTAGGTGTTAATTAACTCATACCAAACGAATAACTTAACATTATTCTGTATTAAATTGGATGAAGATACCCAAACTGAACACAGTTGGATACTACATATTAAATATTCTATTTTTATTTATAATTATGGTTAATTTAATGAATAACGCTTCCACACTTTCATTATTTATGTTCGTGTAACCCGAAGAAAAGTCAATAAAAAGAGCGTTTATTTTAGCTCAGTAAAAACAAGTGCCACCATGTTTCCTGTGACGTCATTGCACTTGTTATTGCATGTCTGCTTATCGTAACTCTGCAGCAACTTAAGTTTAGTTCGTGAAATTGTGACAAATGCAGTTTTCTATGTGGAAATAACGAGTAAGACGTGAACTGCAACTATTTATAAACGTGTACAATAGCTCCTTTGTCAGCAATACAACTAAATTCAATATTCTGTTCAACTGACTGTTTCCGCTCGACTGTTGAAATCATTTAACCAATAGGTGAGTTCAAGGTATCCGTGATTGGCCGATAATTCGAGAGGTGGGCGGATTCTTGGAAAATTTGACAATAGATGACAGTACATCACACTGCAACTATCCTGGCTTCTCACTATAAACGTAAAAATAATTGGGAGGAAAAAGTATTTTTAATAGAAGGGTTTATCTGTGAAATTATTTTCCCGAATTTCGCAGCCAAATGCTCCATCACCAGTCCGTAAGAGCCTGGCTTACTTAAACGCATTCACACTATTAGCTCGCTAGGTCACTTTTTGGCCGTGTACAAACTTTATTCGGTTAAATTTTGTATCCAAAATTTATTATTCTTTACTGGATCTGAAACAATAACGTTGTAGTACGTTTTTGCCCACAATTTGAATTAAAGTGACTAATTCAAACATTGGTTTAAATATTACCCGATAAAATTTCGAAACTGAAAATTATAGTCATAACATAAGTGGCAGACCCGTACAGTTAACATTCAGAATACATGGATTCATACAATTCCCAAATTATTTTACATTTCATTCGAAAGATCCACGAAACTTGGGCTTGTTTTAAAGTTGCACTGAATTTTTTTTTTAATAAGCAACTGAGATGAAATGCAGCTGGAAAAGTTTGGAATTGATTTCGTTTTAAGTAAAATACAGTGCTCATTGTGGCAAAAATAAGAAGAAAATATAATTCAATTCATCAAAGTGTTATTTGTTCTTTATGGTTTGGCCGATGTCCGCATAGCATGACATTGAATTGTAACGGATCTGTTTTATTTGAGGTTCTTCAGTCTTGTTGCAGTTTTAAAGTGCGAGCAGATGATTGATATTTGATGTTGCAATTGCTAAACAAGTCCCAAAATACAACCAGGTACCCCAATGTCTGTGACATCTTAAAGAAATATGAAATGGGTTAAGGTAACCAATACACGAGTGTCGTCTAACATATAGGTTAGCAGCCTTGAATTTCTTATGGCTTCAGTCACGTATCACTGTAACGAGTTCTTCAAAATTCAACATTGCTCGACTCCAGATTATGGTGTTACGGCTTGAATATGCCAGTAAGATGCTCCCACCAACCTCCGTCCATGTTGCAGTCGGAGTGTTAAATTTACAATAAAATTGACTTGATCAACTGTAATTGTGTCCTATCCATTTTGGCTATTGTATTATCCGCACCCAAAAAGTTAGTCCCTTAGTTACTGTAGATAACTACATCACCCACAATGTGCAGTAACCCTTCTTAGAGGCAGAATTAAACAGTCAAGTGATTTCAATATGTACAGCTCTGTACACTGCACACATGAGCATGTGTGACAATGATTTTCTCTCGTCTGTGAGGTACAGAGACCTGCAGAGTCAACACAACTTCAAAAATTGCAACATCACGAACTCTTACCTTCAGTTAAGGACAGTGCCACTCGATGTACATTATGTTCTACAAGTTTTACAGTTTATTGTTCCCGTGATCAAGAAAGAGTTGAATGCATAGGGTTATTGCATTGAAGTTTTAAAAAAAAGTTTGCTGCTGTACAAAACAATATAATAGTATAATAGAACAATCAGTAATAAAGTTACACGTCAATAATAATTGAGTTTCAGATCAGAAACAAAAAAAAATAACTTTAGTTAATAGAGTGTTAATTAATCTGTATAGTGTTAGAATTTTAATGTCGTGAAGTTTAATGGGGAAGGTGAGCGTAAAACATGAAATTAAAATATAATTTCCGAGGCTGTTTTTTCTAATATATTATTAAATAAATAAAACTTTTGAACACACCGTTTTCTGCTCCGTAAATTTACATCTACAATTATTATTTTCTAATAAATCTTTAACACCGTAGATCCCTTACTATGCAATTAGTTAGTCAATGATTCTCTTACACATAAGTGTCTTCGTATTTCATAAGTCTCTCTTTACTTGAAATGTCTCGTTTCAGAGTTCTTGCACAGTTTACAGAAACATGCTCGTCCAGCACACACATGCACTTGCATCTTCCTTACATTTCCCAACAGTAATGCCACTATACATATTGCTGCCACTTGGGTTGTTGATCATGCGCGTTTCTTGTTATCGACGTCGTCAGTTATGTCGTCTTTGTCGTCTTGTGGATGTCCGCCACTTACAAGCACAGGCTAAGTGCAACAATAGCCCTGCTGTACTTTTAACAGGCCTTGATGCCTAAATCCTCTAGATACTTCTTAGATTTCGACCAGGATGCCAGCTGATACCAGCCCGAAGTTTGAACATTGCAGACCACCTCGTTCAGAGTCAGAACTGTCCTGCTCGGAGTCAGGCAGTCTCTTCCTCTGACTGATTTTGGTGTATATGGTCTCTTGAGAAATTTGATTTCTTACCGCTGTTGTGGTATATTCTGGATCCTGAGTAGTGGGGCTCTCTACGGTCTGATTTACTCCTGCTGTCACCTACGTTCCCCAGTTGTACGATGTGGTGGTCGTGCCTGTTGCTTCCATTTCATGGTCGTCGTCCTTGGTAATAGGGAAGCTCGGTAGAAAATATATTTACTACTGTACCTAGTTGAGGGCATTCTCAATTGTATCTAATATACTCTGGGGTAAGCTCCTGATTGTCTTTGCATTCTAGGCTGGTAGTGTTGCGGAGTAGGTTGATAGGTTGGTTACGAGGTGGTGAGTTTAGTTGTTGGTATATAGTTGGTCTACTTTGAATTTGATGATGGACCTCATACTTCCTCTTGGCCTGTGCGTCCGGACATTCCGTTCCAACTGGTATTGGAAATCGGTAATATATTTAAAGTTACGTCCAGTAAATAGCTCAGAAATAACTAGGACAACAAATTATTCTTTTATGCTCATAATTAAATTTTTTTATCAATGAAACTGCCTTTCTTCGAAGCTTACTTTTATTTGTCTAGTTGGGAGCGTATCAGATACTGAATACATAACCTTCAGATGGTGTGTTGTAAGGAAGTATTAATGGCGTAGTAATTAATTTTATTTCGTAGACTTCTGTCTTACTATCCTTAAGTGAAGCGTACCACGGGCTACATGTGAAATATACTCACTCTTAAATAAAACTAAGCAATATTACAATAAGTCAGCGATTTTACTTTTGAAATGATTATTTAATAAAATGAATACAATACCCGTATTGATAAGTATCTATATTGTTTAGTTGTGAAATTAATTAATGAAAACTAAAATAAATGACACTACTCGCATGACAAATTAAACTATAAGCAATTAGTCATAAATGTACTGTATTTCTTAGCGTACAAAAGTTGACTCTTTCTGACATAAAAGTAATTGTAATTAAATTAAGACAGGTATTTGGCTTAGTAACGTAATTGTCTCGTATTTGCTATTAAGCTAATATAACCCAGATATCTTGAAAGAAGAAAACGTATCTTTAAAATCGCAGCTTTTCTGTTACACTTTAGCCTATTGTGAAATTTGTTTTTACTGTTTAGAAACTTAGCACCGTATTATAACAATTTTAAACTACAATCTATACTTACGATATGAGGTATGTCGGGGTTATGCATAGTAGTTACTTAAGCCGTTTTTAACGTAGACAGGAAATTGTATAAAAAACTTAATGTTATTCATTGTTGTGAGTTGCAGTGGTAAGAAGCAATAATTAAAAAAAAATATTGAATCTATGCTACAAGTAACAAATAGTTAACTAACAAAAATACCACGAAAAATAAACTTAACTAATACAGTATGAATGAACCTAAATATTATTAGAAATTTTGTCTTGAAATTCGATAGAAATATAGGGCTTGAAAAATTAGACGTAAAGTATAATTAACTAATTTACTAAAACCTTTCTTAATTAATCTACAATAAATAATTAAAGTGTACACAGTTTACCGCACCATAATATAATATTTGCAATAATTATTTAAAAATTTAACTCCTACATCCCTTTCACTAAACAAACTGCTAATAATTTTCCCCACGCAAAGAAGTCTTCGGATTACAGAAGTTTATCTTCACTTGAAATGTCTCCTTTAAAAACTCTCTCGTCATTTATAGGAATATTCCGACCTGCTCGACCGTCTCACTCACGCAAGTTCACCGTCCACTCATGCTCCAATATTTATACCACTGTACACACTGCTGTAGTTTTAAGTGCTGATCAGGCGCCGTTCCTTATCGCCTTCATCATCTGAACGTAGCTTCGAGGTTGTCACTATTAGCTTGATTGACACAATGGTTCTTCACATTCATTCTACAAGAGTTCACCGCAAGCTCTTTATCCGGCCTTGTTTGAATGGACAGATACATGAAGTTCCCCAGCAACTTTATGGAAAAGTCTTGCTACATCTTTCACCTACTTTTTTTATTTTCTGTTCTGCTAGAGTTAGTACAGGTTCCGCTTCTGTCATGTTGTAGGCTTTCTCATTTGGATATACTGGTCCTCTGAGATAACTGCCGTTTTTATGTCTAGTGATTTCCATTGTCAGGAATCTAGTGGGACTTTTTTTAAACATTGTTTTCAGACTGTCTCTAGACATTACAACAGTCCATAAAGAGCTCTGTCATCCTTGCCAATTACTATTTCGTCATCCAGAACAGCCAGTATTAATCCACTGTCTAAGCCTAGGCTGTAGGTTTCGTTGAAGTCGACGCCCTTCAGCTGCTGACATCCTTGTGCGAACAGTCTCGCCATTTATTTGACTATGTTGCCGTTCGAATTCTTCACAGTTGAACTGACCTTTTTAAAGGGCTCTGTGCAATTTCCCAGGGTGTGTTTCTTGCAGATATTTGGTATTGTCGCGCATGTACAATATCACAGTAAACTTGGTATTTGTCTTTGCAAACTGATCAGATGTGATGAGAGGATCCATGAATATGGCCCATCTTCTGTGCAGGCTGGTGTTTTTCTTAAATAATTTGATGAATTTTGTTTTACCGGTTTACGCGCTTTCAGAACTACTGAGTGCATGAAGAAGTGAAACAATCTTTCATGCTTCTTCAGACAGCCTATAATTACTAGGACTGTTCACCAAATTGCCTTAATAGACAAGATGTTGCAAAAGTGATAATTATAATCAGTACAATATTAAAGAATTTTAAACACTAACATTCACAAAATATTGCATTTCTTTAATTCATTAATGTGGTTCAAAACAATTATATAAATCTATTTTGTAAATTACTATCCCGCATTTAAATGTGAAAATTGTTTCATTAAAAAAGTAAGTTAATAACACTAGAACAAATTTAACAATTACATAACTAAACAAAGGGATAGAAAATTCATTTTTTGAAGATGTAAGGTTTCGTTGATATTCGTACTATGACAACAAAAGTAATTAATAAAAATATTTTCAATGCACTGAATACATTAAGACAGAAAATTCCTGATTCAATATGTTCAGTTAGTCAATGTAAAATAAAAGTAAATTGTTTGCAGTGACTATTCCACTAAGCTTTACCAATGCATGATACTGCTACATGTTGGACAACATACTCCGAGGAATGAAGGTCATTGATTAAATAAAACAAATATACCTAAATTTATTTATGTACAATTTATTTACAACTATCTACAACAATATTCTACTGATGTTCAATCAGTATTAAATAAAAGTATTTTTAAAAGTCACCAATACACTAGAAGTTCGCAGAAAACAAATCATACATTAAAAAAAAACAGATATACAATATAAATAAATTCCCAGTCCTCTATACAAGTTTTCTGTATATAAAATGTGTGTGACCACTCACAAATGATGTGCTCAGTGTCCTAGCTTAGAACACCCTGATGGTCTTCTTGATGTCCAGGAACACCCTTGTCGCACTATTCCTCGTAGTGAACAATATCGCCTAATAGTCTTCAGTAGCGCCTGAAACCCGTCCCTATCACCACGACTCATAGAAGATGTCTTTCTGCAGAACTCTCCCAGTCTCTGGTACGTCTACCTTTTATATCCTTAGTCAGAAGTTCATAAATCTCGCGGCAAGTCTTTATCTGGGAGCTCCCAGAAGCACATAGCATCAAGATGAAAGAACCATGCAGAAGAAGAGAGTACGCCCAGGAATATTCAAGGTCGTGATATGTACTGTTATCTTAGTTTGTATGAAACTAGAGATAGTCGTGTATGTGTCTGCGGCGGCGAGCAACAAAGGGTAACGCGAGTCGTACAACGCGCGCCAAGATCCTTTAGTTCCACCGACAATGTATCAGCTTACACTACTTGCACTGTATCTGCGGCTCGCAACACTAACATCCTCTTGTGTATCTACTTGACGGTAAGTGGGTATCTCGAATGCTGTGTTCTGCACTGCGAGTGCCACTTATAAGTATGTAACTATGGTGCGTCGTGACGTATCGTGTTACCGTTAGGCTGGTTGCATATATCCTTCAAATACTACTTAAATTTGTATGGTACAATATGGCAAATCGGACGCTGCTTGAAAAATGTTACTGTTCGACGTAACTGGCATGACTGCGGTAAGTTTATTATGATAAAATGTTGCTACAATTAAATCTAACTGATGAAAACTAATTTTAGAGCAGAATATTACAAAATATTGATAATTTGTTATTAAAATTACAGGAGTGATAAGAATGAAAACCCAACTATGATGATTTTATGCCAGATTATACAGACAAATAATGAATAGTAAACACTGGCTTGAATATTCTATGGCGTCAAATCGAAAAAATAATGTTGACCATTAGTGTCTATTTTTGTACGCACCAGCATATAAAAGTTCATATTTGCTTAATTGTATAGTGGGTAGTTATTTAATCGTAGTGATGACGTGCAGACTTGCTGATATCTAATATTTTTCCTCTGCAAACATCGTATCACCAACATTTCGTATAAATTTCACACTAAAATGATCGCACACTTTTAATAGAACATTTTTTATTCTAAAGTGCATCGTGGACAATTTCTTGTAGTCAGTTGGGACTTGAATAAAAACATGCTGGATATATTTTTTTATTTGTCTTAATGTAATGGATATATTTAGGTTACCACCAAACATTGTGGCCTTGAGAGCTTGACAAGGCGGTTTGAGTTATGAGTCAGCTACAGAATGCGAAAGCGGCATATACAATAGTACGACAAAAATAAATTTCGCCAGCTGATGCCAACGGCCGCTACGTTTTCGAAATACAAAAATTCGAAAGCGATTCCGCAGTGAATCGAATCTGACCGCAATATGGAACACGAGTGTTCAGATCACTACAGTACCACGGAAACTTATTCAACTAAACATATGCTTAATGTTGGTTTTGAAGAGATTTGTGTACTTTTTCTTTATCCCAATATTTATTTGCGTGAAATATATTGTTATACCTTGACTTCTCGTCGACAGCAGGAATAAAATTGTATGTTTGAGCTTTACTAACCATTATCACGACAGGCACACTCAGGCCTACGCTTTAGAATTGACATAAAACTCAGAACTTCGGGTAATGTAAGCCGGAGTGAATGAAGTGCTACAGAGGTTAGTGAAAATCATATTGAATGTGTACAAAACTTCAGTGTTTTTTTTTTTAGTTGGAACGAGTGTGTAAATGTTTTCAGGATGCGTAGTAAACAATTCAACTGTGAATGGTGACTCAGCCAGCTGGAACAGGGTGGCTAGAGCGCAGAGTAGGGGAAAACTGAGACTAGGGAGGCCAACCCTCACGTCGTTTGGTGGCGACAGTACTCGAACCACTTTTTGACATTTACAATCTTCTTCGTGAATATTTAATTTAACTTCAGTAGAAAAATATTGTAAACGTAAATCGCAAAGAATTTTTTTCCTAAAAGACTTGGAAAGTTGTGCTCCATAAAGTCTAGAAAGATATTTTATCCAACAATAGTGATCATTATTTTCTTATATATATATAATATATTAATATGTTTATCAGTTTGATTTTCTGTGGTTTTTACTGGGCAAAATATATAATCAACGCAAGCCTAAGCAGTCTCCTCAGACGCATAAACTGTTATATCCCCTCTCTTTTAATTTTATGTGGGGATCTATTATTATTGATTAAAACACTGGCAGTTTATGTCCTTAGATACTTCGGAAACTCCGAACTTGTTCCGTCAGTCCCACGAGAGATTATATGCTATATTATCGTGCTTTTAATCGCGACTTACCCACGAATTTCTGCGAATCGACCCGCTAGACGCGTTCACCCTTCGTGAAGGTTGCAGCAGAATTCTCTTTTCTCCGCGGCTTCCCACGAACGTCAGCGTTGTTTCTTCGCGACGCGCCCACTCTTCGCGGAGACTGCCGCAGGAGTCCCCCTTAACTTTTGCCTTCGTGCCTACGTGGCGAACTCTCCTAGGACCGCCCCTATTTTAACTTTCAAACAATCGCGTCTTTCGTGGGTGACGTCGACAACAAACCCTGACATTCCTTCGTATGAATTTATCCCATATTTTTTTTAATTCACACACATTAACATTAATATCCCCTTGAATATAGTTACAAAAATCTACATTTCTGATGAATAATTCTAAACTTAATATTTAATTGCACAGCAGGGGGGTGGGCATAACCACGCCTCTCGGTGCACTAATTTTTAGCTTCCAAGCCATGCGTCCCTCGTCGGCTCAAGGCTGTTCGCTCGCTTTCACCCCATGTTTTCCTAACTTTTCCTCCCCTGCTCTGTTAAGCGTCAATCTGCCGTGACACAATGCCACAGTCCTCTGGTCATACTGCGCTTCTCGCCAGCACTCAAAACTAAATTACCCATTAATTACTTTAAACAAAGTTTTGCAATTGAGTAACATAAAACAAACAATCCTAATTACAATGCAATTTCAACCGGCTTTCTACGTCTACTCTAACCTAGTTTACAGTATTTAGAATATATACGTTATTTATTTACATTTAAAGGCTATATGCCTGTTACAAAACATTAATATGAATATTTAATTATTTTTAAAATAGTAAAATTTTATCTATACGCATTGGAAATTCCAAACCATTAATGGCATTATTAAATTCATGTTGATATTGTTAATAATGTTTAACTCTGTCAGTATGAATTTTTACTTCGCGAATTGCAGATAAAGTAGTTCATAAAAAGCATTTTTGATCATTTCTTTTAACATTTATAGCAATTTTTTTTCCTGGTGAAACAACATATGAGCTCCCTCTTAATGGATTACATTTATTTATTTGTACGTAGTTCAAAATCAGATTTATTGTTTATTTTCCAATGATATTCTTTGGTTTTAAAATTAAATATTTCCCATATACGTTTTCAGATAGGACCTCCGTAATATTCTTGTAAATTTGTTTCTAAAATATTTTGATTTTTTGTTTTAGCATTTTTGTAGAGATATTATTCATTATCAAATGTTACCCTTTTTATTGGAGGTTAACTTTTAAATTTACTTTTAAACCTTTATGTTGCTGTATATATTGTTTATTTCAATTTCTTTTATGTTCTCAAGAAAATTTTTGGGTCTTTTTCATTGTCAAATATACATTTATTAATGAATTGTGTTTTTAATCTGCCTTGAACTGCTGATTCTATTAATTGTATTTCATAGTCATCGATTGACTCAAATTATTGTAATTTATTATTTTTTGCATCTAAATGTGTTCATCCTCTTTCGTGATTTTCTTTTGTATTTTTTATCACAAGTAACTCTACAAATTTCACGTGTTACCATTTATTTTTTTAGTAATGTTTTATCAGGCAATGGTGGTAAATTTCTGTGAGCTGAACTTTTTTCATGATTATATATATTTTTCTTTTGTTTATTATTCTGGTTACATTTCCAACACCTAATTAATATATTATTTATGTGTTTTTTTAGATATTAAGTGTTGATATATGAGAGCTGATTTATAATAATTTTCGCAAAATTGGCATTTCATTTGTTTCTCTCGGGGCTGATCAAAGTATTTTAGCTCCTACTCAATCAGCATTTCATGTATGGGAAAAACATACTAACATTGTTTTTCAACATGATAACATACTAGAAATCCAGAAATAATAATTAAAAAAAAAAAAAAAAAAACGAGGTATCCACATATTTCATATATGAACCAAACATGCGAACACTTTTTTTCAACATGATACTAGAACTCCAGACATAATTTCAATCAAACTAGTTATCCAGACATTTGAAATACCTAGACAGCCGTGTACACATAAAATTAGATGGCAAAGGGGGAAAGTGTGTAATGTATTTTTCCCAAAATAAGGTAAGTCACCATTTGAAATTCACTTTGATGCTGAAGATTGGTACTTTAAAAAAGACAACAATGCTGAATATTAAAACTAGCCATTTTGCCCTGTTTTTACATGAAATTGGTCATAGTTTGGGAATACATCATTCAAGAGTTTATGATATCATTATGTATCCAATTTATGATTCAGATCGAATAGCATTACAAATTGATAATATTTTAGGAATATAAAGTCTCTATGGCAAACCGACTGTTCAAAATATTTTACCAACTACTACTCCAACAACAACTTCTACAAAATAAGTAGATTTTTGTGATAAAAAAAAACAAAGCGTTTTTAGTAGTTGACCAGATCCACAAAGGAGAATTTGTAATGTTTGTTGGTGCAAAGGTATATATATTTGATTATCCTAGTTTGCGGCTTTTGTATGGTTATCCAAAAAATATTAATGATTTAAGAATACCCCGAAATTCAAAAATATAAAGAGTTGAATACACCTACTCAGTTCGCACTTTTATATATTTTGTGACGTATATGTCACGGAGCTACATTAATGTTCAATTACACCTAAATCTCCAGGGTTATCTTCAGGATTAAATTTTACTTTTCTATACGCAATGGATTTTTATGTTTTTTTTAAGGACACATTTTTTAAAAATAAGTTTATATTTATTCTAACCACAGTCAAAAAATTCAATTTTCAATTTTTTACATAAACTCTTCTACATGCTCAAATATACTTTAACAGTTAAAAATGATACTTTAACTAATAAATAATATTTAAATATGTTAAAAATTAACAATACTTTTGTGGTCATGTTTTGCGACCTCTGGTATATTATTATTGAAAAAATTAAGAAATAAAATATAATATAATTTGCTTAAAGAATTAATTGAAATAATACATGCAGCGAATGTGTGTGTGTATATATATATATATATATATATATATATATATATATGTGTGTGTGTGTGTGTGTGTGTGTGTGTGTGTTGTAGGACAAAGCAATAAACATATTAAATAATTAGAATTTTACGTAGAATAAAAGGAATGAGATAAAAATAGACTAATTTATTGTATTTTCAGATGGGTAAATATTTAACACCCTAGGTAATAGTATCCGATTTCCTTCCCCTAAATCGTCAGGATATTCAAGCACACACAGAAAATATTTATTCTTTTATATTTATACATTTTGGAATATGAGGTTCCTTCCATTTTAACCCTTGAATATTCAAAATAAATGTAATGAATATTACCTTTCATTTGATTTGACTTAGTTTTTTTAGAGGAACATTCTATCATAATTATTGTTCCTAAAAAAACAATTAATTATAAATTTTAAGGGCGATGTCCTAGAACATACGTGTATATCCTTTTTGGCATTGAGAAATAGGATCGACGCTCCGAGATCTACTTCAATCCTCCCTAGTTTCATCGACCAGTAAGGTGTCTATTTGGAGGGTCGGACGACCTAGATCAGCCTTTCACACGTTCATTGGGCTGATAGTCTGGTGCAGACAAATCCAGTGGTAGCTGTTTCTAAAAGTATCCCTTGTTGCTGACGTCAAACGTCGTACATTGTCATCTTCGTGACTATGAATAAAGTGATTCCGTGGTGGTTTATTTTGGTGGTTGGTAGTATCATTCTCTTGATAATTAATCTGCGCCACATCCTCTTTTGGATCGCGTGAATGTATATTCTGTCTCTGGAACTGTATTTTCTGTTTAAACTCACAATCTCTTTGATTCTTGGGGCCGCGGTGGCCGAATGCTCAGACCATTTGCTTCCTACCAAGGCGATCTGTGTTAGATTCCCGACGGGGTCGGTCCCAAAATTTTCGCATGTAGGAATCGTGCGGGAAGATGGCATTTGTTGGCGTATTGGATGAAGTCTGGCAAAAGAACCATTGAGAATACTAGGTAGGGGATGGAATAAACTATTCTAAAGTTATCCTCGTTACCATCTTAATGTAAGGTAACCCGGTGTTCCTATCTCGCTATAGCGTAATGATTGAAAGTCTAGTATCCCGCAGGTAAACTGCGAGAGCGTGTCGTAGCTAAGAAGGAGCGGAAGTCTAGCTGAGGCACGTATGGTAGGATTCACACTTAAGAGTTGAAACTCAAAGAAGCAGATGAAATTAGCAGTGAAGTTTATTACAAGTCTTCTCTAAGTACCTGTAAATGTATATTAGTTCAGCTACTAGTCAAATAGACAACCGACATAGAGACAGTGCCTTGTACGGATGCTGGGGCTCCTCTGAGCACGAAGTATCTCGGAGAACACATATATAGCGTCGAACTGACCTCAACCTTAGCTTGAAGGCAGGGCGATGACCGTCTGACTAATAAACACCTCGTGCACTCTGTCAACTGTCAGCTTGTGTTTTCCATTTATCACAGGTTTGTTTATATTAAAGTAAGCTTCAGTGACACTCTATATAAGAGTTGCAGGACGTAACTTTTATTTTGTGAGGCTTAAATTGTTTTGGCAGTTCTTTGTATTTCACTCCAGTTGCCCATTGCAGAAGTATCATGCTCAGTGCGGTCATCGCCCGCGATACAGCTAGCCCGTATTTTTCTTTTTATCGTCTCATTGTGCAATGCGCTGTGTGGAATGTGAATGTGCATTGCACGCGACGTCTGTGCTCGGTGCCGGCAGTCAAACTACATAATAAGTGTGTAAATGTTTTTATAAATATAGTGTACAATATTATCCAGCAGACAAAATATAACTTCTTATTATTCATCACGACCTGCTTTATTTTGAATCCCAACTTAGCAAATTTTGTATATTATTTTCCATAATGGATACCACAGCCACAGTTTTATTTGATTAAATATGACATTTGTAGGAATCTTGGTTAACGGTAAGTTTATTTCTTTCCGTCCTAAATGTCACCAATTTAATTGTAGGTTCATTTTTCGTATCCTTCACGTTAGACCACATAAGTTTTTTCAGTACTTTGAATATGCCAATGCGTTTATAATGATTTTGCTTTCATGTCCCGTTTCCCTTCTTTAGAGTGGTGATTCTCTTTGGTAGCGTAAGTGTCACATTGCGTATGTATATTTTCGCATATTTTAATACAATATTATTTTTTTATGATTACACACTTATAGGTGGTAATATTAATAACGGGGTTGGCGATTTTTTTCTTGTTAGTTCCTGATATACCTTGTAACATCATATTTGGCTGGGAAATGTTAGTTTCATTTCGGGCACGCCTTTAGTGGGTTAAAATTTCACTTTGCCGTTGGACATGACAGCGAGCTTGATACACCTGTTGTCTGCTGACACAACATGCATCTGCAGCACTGTGCGAGTACAAGCCCAGTGCCCTGTAGTGTGGCTAATACTGATTCGCTCATTGTCTTTATGTTTGCGGTACTTCAGTTGTGAGACTTTTGCAACAAAGGACTGCATGCTTCCTTGTCCTGTGTGATAGTTCGTTAAACAGTACGTCACCTTTATTGCCACGATCAGGGTTGCAGCATTTCGGATCCCTTCCGGAGTAAGATTCTTGAGAGCATCTGCGGACTGCTCTGCGGTCGGGGCAGGTGCAGTAGTGGCCTTTACCCAATCGCTGGTTGGTTCTTCGTTCTCAGTTCAGTTGTTTGAAATTTTGTAAATATCTTTCACTACTTCTGCTCTATGTCATCTTATTTCTTATATATGCTTTGCTGTCTGTGCACATCCCTTTTTGTCAGATACTCAAGTAATTCGTATATTTTTCACTGTGACATCAACTTTATTAATTTGGTTTGGTGACTAAATAAAAGTTATTAACCATGTGACGTCTGTGTCAGATTTTGACTCAAGATGGGGATCTGCAGTCATCTTTTGAACAATTGTTTAATTATGTATTCGTTCAATCAGGACATACCGTAGATGTTCTTATCACTTTCTGGCAGGATTGTATCAGCGATAGGTGATGCAGATGATAGTTTGGACTGTTGTGATGTTGATGGCATCACAGATGTTGAAGCGCCATCTTGATAGGGTAACAGTCTACTTCATCCAAAAATGCCTCTTCAAAGGAGGTACAGAGAGGGTTGTGTGACAGTGGAGATGGCATGGTCAGTCACCTGCACGTGGTTGAATACTGCAACATACACAATACTTACAGCTCATACATACATCTAATGGGCTAAGAAAGAAAGTGGTTTAGCATGTGTGAATTTTGAAATGTCTTAAACTGCATCATTAATTGGGTGCAGAATATTAATTTAGTTCTCGGAATTTGTAGTATCAAGTATAAAAACTGTGATCCTCTTACTAGGTTCTTTGTACAGAATGTGGGTAATCTGTTTACTGCAGTTATTGTTTAAAGAACGCCAACGGCAACTGACCATTTTAGCAATTGTCTATCTTTCTCGGCTGTGGATAACATTAGAAGGACGTGTGCAGCGTCCACGTTCCTCTATTTCCTCACGACTTCTAACATACGCTGTGACCTAGTAGTGTAACAATGTTGTAAGATGAACGCTACAACTACTGCGCTGCACACGCTTCGACTGACTGCCCATCCTCCTCTTTTACCACCTCACCCTCGCGCTGACAACTTTAGCAACGTTTGGACCATGCAGTTTTCTTACCAAAACTTTAGTTAATATATTAACTAAAATATTTATTCTTAGCAATTAAATGACCTGAATTCTAATATGGACTGTGTTCTTTTAAATAATTAAAATAAAATAGATATTTCCTAATTTGCTATAAACATATTTAAATCATTTACAATAATATACAATTACGTGTTCACAATTTTCAGCTTCACTTATTGATAATTGCAATTGTGATTTACAAATAATAATTTAACACAATAAATCACTTAGTACGTAATCAGTTAACCAATGTCCCTCCTTACACATTTATGTATTTGAATTTCATAGTTAGCTCTCGTTTCAAAATTACCCCAACCTTTACAGTAACATTCTATTCTACTCGTCAATCTCACACACACAAATGCATCGTCCAACCACGCCCTAACAGTTCTGTCGCCATACGCACTGCTGTCTCTTGAATTAATACTCCGGTGTCGCTTCTTGTTATCGTCAGCTGCGCCGTCTTCGTTGTCTAGACCATATACAACACTTTCACGCACTGGCTAAGTGCAACAATATATCTATGGTTCGCCCGCTGAGAGCTGCACTTATACTCTGCCTTGGTGATAGTCACATCATTCTCACAGCTCAGCTAAGATACAAGCTAACTCCAGCTCGAAGTTTCCAGGTGTTAGGCAAAGCTTCGATGAATTCCTGGGTGCGTACTCTTCAAGTACTGCTGATATTCATTACTTCCATCTGGCCTATATTGTCAGCATGAAGAGATAAGGCTGCCCTGTCTTTCGAGAAATACTTTCAGCCTTTACCAGCAGTTCACACTCTTCTAGTTCTTCTTCTGTGACTTCAAGTGAGAGCTGACTCTAGGTGATGGTTCTTGCAACAAGTGTTCCAGTGAGTGAGACTCAAAAATAAAAGCAAAAGCAAATTCAGGCTCCGAATAACAAACCACTCAGTCTTATCGCTATGAATGTCGACATTGTCTTCGAGAGGGGAAAGTGAAGCAGGCTATAAAATGTAACGTTACACATTATTCCACCAAAGTGTGTTTACAGAAGTGAACAGGACGTATTGCCTACTCGTTAGATAATGGCCTTGTTAGCATTGTGTTCATGTTTGTATCTCACATTTATACTGTAAGTACTAAGACTGTTGCAATTAGGGAGATTGTACAGTAAATTGCAACACGCTGCTCCGTTTAATTGTATCTGCCCAAGATTTCCATGGATCCTCAACATGTCTACCGATTTTACTTACATGATGGATTGTACGTCTTACAATATGTTAATTTTGACAATGATTATGGTTTACTACACCGCATACGGAACGTAAGTATCTTTGGAAACATGTTTTTCGCTGTGCATCTTTAAGATGTTTTGCAACTCTTATCTAAATTACACTTATTCCAGCAAGTCAATTTTTCCTTGTTTGCGCACATGTTTCGTAAAAATTAGTCCATTCTGTTATTACTAGAACTATTGCATCTATCGTACGTTCCAGGCAAACCAAGTACCGAGATACTAACTATATAAATAAATCAAACTACAGAAGTGCTTTTAGAGTAAAAAAGTATGTTACAAATAAATAACTTGTATCACATGTATTTTGATAATATTTTGTTAATAACCATTATTTTACATCAATGGGCAAATACTAATATGTACGATGTTGTTGATTGTAATATGACATAACAATTGTATATATTTTATAGTATTGAAAGAAAATAATTGAGTTCATAGTATCTGTAGCAATCTAAATGATATCATCTTACTCAATTTTACTAAACAAAATTTAAAAATCGAAAGTAATAACAACACGTAAATCAGAAGCAACTGTAGACAAAGCATCATAATTGCTCAGTGAACCACTAGCCATGACAAAATACCTGTCAAATGCACTGGATATTTTGAGTATAAAATTCGTCATGTGGCAGTCATTCTATGAATCTTGAAGTCTTTAGTTTGCATGGAACTCTTCCCGCCAAGTGTTGCTCTACAGTTTCACATAATCACGATCATATGAACATGTGTCATTGTCTCCTTTTCATTGCTTGTATTGTTACATTTTGGAGCTAGGTTCGTTTGGGGATGGAGGTCTGATAAAAGGAAGAAAATTAATAAATTCAACCTAGTTTATTTATTTGGTAATTTAATATAAAACATTTCGCTGAAGAAAAGAATGTTGGGTATAATATTTGCAATAGAGTATTTATATTGATATCGTCATATATCTTGCAGGTACTGTCTCTAAGGCTGGCGAGGACTGTCTCGCTCCTGAAGCTGAGTTGACGCAATTTATATAACATCTTAATACATGCCAGGTTTCTTGGTGCTGAGTCCTGGCTGCAGGCGGACACAACCTCGTCCACTTAAATATAATATTTGCATATAACGAAGAAGTTTGTCACATTTTCTTGACAAATATCACGACAGGATTACTGATACATGCCTCTTATTATGAGCAGCAATTTTAACAAAATGTAGCATGTAAAGCAGTCTTGGATTTTGAATGGGGTATCTGTCTTTTAAAACAATTGTTTACCTATGTTTGAATATTGATATTTATAAGAAATACGAAAATCTGTGTTAAAATTGTTGGCGAATACTGGCATAATAATATTAATCAAGAATATTAAGTAAATTATTTTGAACTATTAAGAGAATTAAAAAATGCTTTTAATATATTTATCTAACAATAAGAAGGCGAGCATTATTAACATTTTATTGTTATTAATGTTATTGTTTATAATCCCACCAGGTTCCTGTGTTAAGAATCGATATTTGATACCAGCATTCAATAAACATGAGAAATAAATGTAAGATTTATGATATTCTGATCAGAGAAATAACATGTAATTTAACCGTCACAAATAGAACACGTATTATACCTGAAGTACGGAAATAACTACCACTGTCTCCTAACTTGTATGTGCGCCACCCAGTCAGCTGCTGCTCTATGACCCCAGTATCTCCCCCACATACACACTGTCCCTGACCTTATAACATCTAGATATCTCATCTTCTAGTGTTTCTCGGTGCTAATATGACAGGTGCTCTTGTTCCGGTACTGCATTGCTGTAGTACGGCGCTCTCTACTGCAGTAAGTCACTGTGTGGGTAAGGAAGGTGCTGATAGCAGTGTAGCCTATTTAAACTGTAATAATCAGCTGCTTTCCCTTTAGTGCGAGAAGCACCCCTTCCTCGATATGTGTCGCTGATTAGATCTCCACAGTTATAATGTTCGTCTTCTCATGCATCATTTATATCAGGCGCTCGATTTCCTTGCACAATCTTTGTTTTAGCGCTAAAATGAACAACTTTCTTCTTCCGGCATACTTTTATAAGATGTTCATGCACAAGCCAAGATTCTGCACTTGACACAGCAGTTCAGTGGCTTGGTAGTGCTCGACTGTTGTGACCAGCCATATGACTCAAGGACAGTGTGGTAAACTGCAGTCTTGCTGGTCTGCCTACAGGTTAAGTCGTGCTAGGGCTAGTTTATGACGCAACTCAGTATATATGCGGTGCTGACATCTGACGTCTTTCACCAGAGATTCTGGAATGTTCCATTGGACGACCGCTTCAACCACGACTATCGTGTCATAGAACACAATCGCTGTGTCCCAACTGAGAGACGAGAACATCGCAGCTGTGCCGCAGGGAGACGTCGTTCACTAGGAATACGTCATGTACAAGTACTGCAGTAAGCTGGCTTCTGATTGGTATTCCAGTCCTTATCTGCCTGATCCCAAGAACATACCAGTATCAACAAGCTTGTTGTAGACTATAATAGTTCAAAATATCTATGATATAGAGCTCTTTCTTCATTAAATGTAACATTTCTAAATACGTTTAAAATTTGATATGCATATTAATAGCCTACATTTCTGTTCTAAAATCTGCTATAAAGTAAAATGTAGGAGAACAGTAAATACTGGATTGTTAAGGACGTGACTGAGAGTAATGCTGTAATGATCCGGATCACATTGAAAATTCCATTTATCGAGTGTGTGATGCAAAGGAGTAGTTCGTGTCTTCTACATTCCCAAAAATTTGGTACTCCCAGAAATTAGAGTTACAGAGGTGCTGAAGGAACTTCATAGTTCAGCAGCTGGAGGACATTTTGGAGTTAATAAGACTCAACAAAGTTAGATTGCGATACTATTGGCTACATTGCAGGGATGATGTCGAGAGGTGGTGCCGAACATGTGATGCTTGTACAGTAAGAAAGGGACCGAGAACTAGAGGGCATGGTCATCTTCAGAAATATATTGTCAGAGTCCCGTTCGAGAGGATGGCAGTAGATATTTTGGGTCCCTTGCCAGTGTCTGAGAGGACGAATCGGTACCTATTGGTGGTGCAAGACTACTTCACCAAGTGGCCTGAAGTCATACCAATACCTAACCAAGAGGCTAGCACAGTGGCCGATGCTTTAGTGCAGCATGTATTCTCAAGGTTTGGAGTGCCACTCGAACTTCACTCCGACCAGGGCTGAAACTTTGAAGCCAAGTTATTCCAGGAAGTGACCAAAATTTTGGGAATGAAGAAGACACGGACTACTTCTTTGCATCCTCAGTCGGATGGGATGGTCGAGCGGTGAAATCATACCTTAGAACAGTATCTGTCAATTTTTGTAACCGACAATGAAAAGGACTGGGACTCCAAGGTGCCCTTGTTTCTCCTTGCATATCGATAAGCTGTTCATGAAGCCACAAGGGTAACACCTTCGAAGATGCTGTTAGGGCGAGAGCTTCGTCTTCCAAGTGATCTACTGTTTGGGAGGCCAGCAGATGAAGAACAGCCTGCTTCAAAATGGTGTATGCTGTCTAACTGCGTCGCAAATTGAGCACAGTCCATGACTTCGCTCGGCAACATTTAAGAGTCAACACCGACCGGATGAAAACGAGGTATGATCGGAGGGGACCTGAAAAGACATTTCAAGAAGGGCAGGTGGTGTGGCTGTATAACCCACAACGACAGAAAGGATACTGTCCGAAACTACAGAAATGCTGGGAAGGCCCTTACCAGATTGCCAAGAAGATAAATGATGTTGTCTTCCGGATAGTTCGCAAGGGCTCTCAGGCAAGAAAACCCAAGGTTGTACATATTGACAGACTGGCTCTCTATGATGGCCCAGAGTTTGTTTTGTCTGCTCGGGACAAACAGACTTGAGGAGGGGGCAGTGTTGCGAGCCACGACTGTCTGGCTGGGCGGTGTAGTACGATACTGTGGTGGCGGAGCTGGGACACCCCTCTTCCCCCCACTTCTTGGCGCCGTTGCTGTCGGGCAGGGCGGTGAAATACAATACAGTGGCGGCAGTGCTAAAAGACCTCCTCGGGTGCTGCATGGATTGTATTACTCCATGATAACCACCTGCACCCAATATCGGGTAACCGACAGAAATATCGTGATCTGGAATGTTCCTGTTCCCTCTTTATCTCTCGGGGTGGTGCTTGACTTTGAAGCGGCACCTTTCCAGGCGGTTGGAGAAAAGAGATTTGCCGAGATAATTCGAGAAGTAGGGGTGGGTATATAAGGGGGAGCTGCAGCAGGAGCGACAGAGTTTTGGCTGGCAGGTGCCTCGTGCGATCTCAAGTGATAGTGACAAGTATTGGATTGCGACGACTGTTCGAGGGTGTCCAGAGAGTGGGACCACAGCAAGTAGTAGGAAGAAGGTGTTTCTACGCCAGAAAAAATTCTTCGGTGTACTTTCATTGGGTCCACCATTGTGAGTGACTAGTAACCTTTCCATATACAGAGAACTTATGTAGATATATTTTTTTATCCTTTATGTAAATAGTAGTAATTTGTTCTGTATGACATTTATTGTGGTAAACCATTATAGATATAGTTTTTTTTGTATATACATTTGTAAATAAACTAGGTTAGCTTTATTTTCTTTATTTTATCGAAGACCTCCATCCCCAAACGTACCTAGCCCGCAACTTGTAATAATATGTTCAGACCTACAATGTTTAACGGCCCATAGAGGTCCGTCAGTTTTTGTTACGTTGAGTATGCTATTCTCTAGTTCTTGTATATTATATGGGACCAAAGCTATAACTCAAGATTTTTTGTTTGAAGACTTACAGTTGGTTGTACTCTTGTATTCGCACACTCCATGTTTGACATCCGCACAATATTTGTAATACTCAGTGTTGCCAGGTTCTTTACTTTGGAAAATTATTTTCAGAATTTAAAATTGTCGTTTTATTTTTAGAGAAATTATGGTACATTATTAGCTTTTTAAATTTTGAATTTGAAGAATTAATTAATCAGGAACTAATGGTATTTTACATTAAATTGTAAAAATTCTATCTATTCCAATTTGATAGACATAAAACGAAATTGAATAACAGCAGTTACTATTTTGAAGGGTTTATATGCAGTCTCCAGTACTCTAGAAATTTTCACACATATGCCACCACAGTTTAATGAGTATACTTACTGTTTAAAATATTTTTAAGTGAATAATATATTAAGAACTCATTGTTACAAACCAGTTTTAGAGTCCCGTTTGGATTTTTGCTAATGTCCGGTGAACCTAGTGTCTTTTCCCTACACCCGAATCCTCCATCGTAAGGCATATGCATAAAAAGTGTGTAAAGAAATCAGTCATTCACCAAAAATAGACGTGCATTCCATTAGCCCCTCAGTGGAATTTAAACAAATGAACGCCAAAAATTGTGCCTTACTTGTCAGAAAAACAAGCACAATCCCTACTATGCTAATAATCGCACTTTACTGCGATACCGCACTCTGTAGTCAGCTGCCGACTGCCGAGTTACCACTACGAGAGAAAAGACCAAAGCTAGTTGTCATGTGAATGAACTTCAGTCTGGATCATGAAACATAAAACGAGCATGAAACGTGTCCTCTTTTCATTTCATTTTAATCAGAAAAATTCTGTTTGCAATATCCTTTCTTGCAAGAAAATAATCTAATCTTCAAGGACCCTGCTACAGGCTTCCGGGAGTGGAAAACAATTTGCTCAAGACTCGGACGGATACGTTTTTGTACGCTGCCTGTAGCCGCGTTTCGTAAATACAAGGCGTGGCCTGCGTGATAACAGTTAAAAAAGAACTCTTACTATGTTTAGTTACCAAGCTTTCTGACACAATTGAAATCACTCGCAGGTGACACCTGCCCGCGGCGGAGTGTCTCAAAAACTTCCAAAATTCCCGCAACTCGCGGCTCTACCGCGCTTAAACATCGTCGACCAATCAGCCCAGCAGCTTACAATCGCTTGGCCACGCCCCCCGGTTAACAACCGAACAACCTCTCGGCTGCAGACCACATTACCGTTAATTTTCATTTTTTCCTTTGTTAACAAATTTAATTAGCACAGTACACCTTGATTACATTTAATATTACATATGTAATTAGTCTTACTTATCTATAATTGCACATATTATAACTTAATAATTTATTGTGCTCAGCCCTGATTCGCTAATTGTTGGTAGGGGCAGTTCTGTGTTCCCTGCCCCCAGCCCGCAGCACCTAGACAATGGTGAGGGGCGACAACTCTTTCAGAAACATAAGCCGCCCTCTACCCCAGTGTATAGCTTATAAATACTGGTATCTGTACCAATTACAAGATCACTATTTTATTATGTTTAACAAACAAACTTTAACTAGAGGTGCCAATAAGGCCTGTTAAAACCCTTACATCTGCCTTAGCGTCGGTATAGTAATACGAGACTCGTAATACTATATCCATACGATGACAGATGTGAGGAGTAACTTTTTTTTTTAGTATATTGCTATTAGTTTCTTGACTTTGATGTAGAAACACATCGTGGTGCTACGGGAAAAACATTCAAAAGGAAAATATGTTTTGTTACTTACTTTCTCCAACAAATTGACAACCTCATTTTCGAATTTTTATGCTGTGGGTCAAATTATGGTATAGGCCACCTTCCGTTATTCACTGATTTCACTGGCCAGTGTTTTCAGTAATGTCAGCTATAGTTCCGATTTTGCTGACGGCACTGATTGTCACTGATGGTCGGGTGATGACGATACCCTGTGCGAGGCTACATCCGTTTACTGAGATTACCGATTTTACTGGCGCTTCAGAGCATCATTGTTAGTAAATCAATATTTTTGGCGGAAATTCAAAAGTTGAAATTATCTAATGGTAGGGCAAGAATTCTTTTTAAGATATAAGATATAAAGTGGGTATCTATTAATTAATATGCGTTTATTTGACTTATGTTATAGTTACTGAAGCATTCGTCGTGCAGTTTGCAAAGCCTAAATAATGTTTAGAGGTTGAATCGTAACTTGCTGTGTATTTAAAAATAATGTATACAGATTCCCAAACCTTAAATACACTCTGCGTCGTGAAATAACGAAAAAAACCAATCAGTCGTAAGTCGTGCTGGATGTATCAATATGCTAAAAATATTCCAACTTTAATTTTATAGTACAATTTACCTAGCGAACAAAATAAACATGATTGTTTATCGCAAGAATGATATCATAGATATGCGAGAAATCGTTGCTAGGCAACGCACATTGCAGTAATGTTTACTGATTTAACGTTCCGATATTATCTATTTACTGACAGAGAAAATATTTTGCTTATTACTGACACTGTCCCTCATTGTTAACTAGGGGTGGGATGATATTCACGGACTGTGACTTTGTCACCGATATTTTTTTTTGTCACAGTTCGAACTGTGACAAGCTATCAGAAATCACTGTGACAAAGTCACGAAGCAAATGTGACTGCTACATCTACCCGCGCTGTGACTATGCACTCCACCCGCCGTCCGCCAAAGTACAAGCGATCTTTTGTCACTGATATGAAGCAAAATCATGGCGAATGTGTTACACCACGCGTCTGATGACTGCGATAGGTACTGTGATGTAAATAGCTGAGGTTCGCCAACAATACTCTACCGTCAGGTAGATAGTTTTGGCCGTGTATAACTGTCGCCGATACTTTACTGAGACAAACTGTAAATTACTCCTAATGTGTAGTTTTAATACTCTTCCCTCAATGTCGGACGTCCCTGTCATTACCAGAACCTGGTACTCCACAGACCTCCACTTCTTCTGCAGTCGTCAGATTCTGACGTGTTGTGTTGCCTGACACTAACAATCCCAGGACATTCTTTCCACCTTGAAAATAAGAAATCACTTCATTAGTACACGCCATAGGCTTGTTAAATGTGGTTGCTAGGTTTATTACACTAATGGTTAAGTACCCTAACTATAAGATACTAGCCTGTAACTGCTGTATGTTGCGTGTAGCTTTGTGCGTGTCTGTATATACTGTAAGTGTAGGGGTGACTGGACACGAGCTGTGTTTTGGGAATATTGTTGCAGGTGTTTGGCTGGATGGTGTATCAGTCGCGGTGTAGTAAATGCGTTGTCTAAGGTGTGTGTTCTTTTCGACTATCTCGCGAGTGTAATCTGTCGTTAGCTATGTGGTGTGTAAGTTGGTCTTCCACCATAGGTGCTAAAGAATGTGACGTAAACGCCACATGACAGTCGTCATAGATGTCCCAGTTATCTGAAGTGCCCTATGTCCACTTATCGGCAGGACCTGATCAACTGACCCCCAAATATGCCTTCTCTAACGGCCTCTCTGGCACGGTTAATTCTTCACGAATTTATCCATGGGCCATATTAATCGAGTATGTCGGGCATAGTTTATGTACTAAACCGCTAAATGACGGCTCTAAACTCTCGATATTCTCATTTTCATAAATTTTTAAAAAATACAAAATGTTACGCTTTATGTTCACAAAAGTGTCTTGAAGAAGCTCACATCATTGAGAATCAATATGAATTATATTGTTTCTGCAAGTTAATTATTTTTTACTATTTTGGCTACACCGCAACTGCCATTTAGTGACTTTGATGGGTCATGATGCTAAAACTATGGGACATAATTTTTTTTTATTTGGGGAAATGACAT